>DWPV01004039.1:0-14174 GCA_018251915.1 Urbanus proteus proteus
TAACACTGCTGTTATAAGGCAGAAATAGGTGTGGCGGTGGTGCCGCCGGAGTCGAACTACATAGAGTTCTACCACCTGTAATTTAACGCGTGCGAAACCGCGGGCTATTGCCCGCGGCTTTGCCCGAATAGCTATTGCTAGTATTGTATATATTCTAAACACCATTTTCATGTATCTATACGACCGGCATAATCGGTATTGGAGCGACCGGCAATTGGTATGGAGTTATAAACACATAGTTTTACCAAGAATGATAAAGAAGACAAACCAATGAAACGTATCGCCTGCGGGAAGTGCACGGCGAGGTTCTGGCTCCAGTGGTCGGCGATGGGGATCTTCAGGTAGTTGATGCCGCAGCCGTCCGCCTCGAACGTGTTGGGCAGGTCCGGCGTCACGTTCAACACGTACTGGAAATATACAATACGACCATTACATTTAAGTGGCACTTCGCTGATTCATTGGAAAAGTTCAATGGGATAATATATGCTTCAGGCCTCCTTAGCCTCTTTCTTTTTATCCACAGTTTAATCAGGTGCTCACAGGTGGGACAGGAACTTAGCTTCGATAATGTTATAAAACAATATATACTATTTAAAAAAAATGTAACATATAGCTACTGTAGTTTAATGAATGTATGAATGATAACTTCAAATAATATAGTAGAAAAATATAAGCGTAAGAAAATTCCAATAATCTACCGTATAGTTACGTTTAATGTTATCAAATGATAAAGAGTTTTCAAGTCATAGGTTAACTTACCGTTTTTTTATATAGCAAATAGTAAAAATGTGTAATTTGTTTGCGGAATTGAATGAATTGTGACACCAGTGTGTCTTAAATTAAAAAAAATAACTTTAGTAAATAAAAGTTATATAAGGGCGTAACCTTTTCAGAGAGTTTTATTAAAATATTTTACATCTTTCAACAATTTGAAACTTTCTGTCGAAGAAGTTTCTGTGTGTACAAGCTGTATAAATATTATTCTATATTATTCAACGACGGTTAAGTTTGTTTGAAATCATTGAATTTAATCATGAAATAGCATTACGACGCGATAATCTATACAATTAAATAAAGTTGAAATGTTAGTTTGTGATTTCAAAACATTTTTTTACTCAAGGTGTACACGATACATTTAACAAAAATGTATTTTTTTGGCTGTCTGTCTGTTTGGCTGAGGTAATCTTCTAAACG
This sequence comes from Urbanus proteus proteus, assembly GCA_018251915.1. Taxonomy (NCBI): domain Eukaryota; kingdom Metazoa; phylum Arthropoda; class Insecta; order Lepidoptera; family Hesperiidae; genus Urbanus; species Urbanus proteus. Next base: position 1,195 of record DWPV01004039.1, read on the forward strand.
GCTGGACCGATTTAGACGGGACTTTCACTGGAACATGGCCGAAGGGCTAAGGCGTAACTTTATTGAAAAAAACATTAGCGCGCGCTCCACACATAGGCGGCTGCCACGCCGTGGCGGGACAGCGGGGTATCACTTATATTTAAATATGTATGCGTTGTAATGAAACCGGCGGTATCAGCTAGTATCAAATAAATCTTTTGGTGAGATTGTTGTCGAGTCAATGAGGCGGAAAGATATCTTATTCGTATTATAGACACCATTTGCAGGCCTCAAGATAATGTAATTATGAGTGTAGATATGGTTTCACTATTTTAAATTATTTTCTTACAAGTATTAAAACGAGCAAACCTTTACCTGATGTTTACCAGGCGGCCACTGCGGCCCACAGACATTTGTAATCAACTTCGAATTTTCTTCCGGAGTTTTTTTTTTAAAAGACCAATGCTTTTTATGACTAGTCTCTCTTCTTCGTCCCCTTTCAAATCAACACAGCAGTGCTTAACACTGCTGTAATAAGACAGAATTGGTCGTGGCGCTTGTGGCACCTAAGCATATTCAATACTTATTGTATATCTTGTTCCTTCCCAACTCATACAATACCTTAATGTTGTGCCTGGCGAGCGCGTCGCAGTCCCCGCTGTTGGTGGAGTTGCCGAGGTAGAGGTTGGGCAGGATCTCGATGGGGAAGTCCTGCTGCACGTGGATGTGCGTGTCCTCGCACTCCGACGACGAGCCCGACGACAGCGCGTCTTCGCTCCCCGAACCAGATATGCGAAGCGACCTGAAATGTTTTGACACATACGTAAGTTGTTGTCATCGTTACTCCATAAACTGGAATTTGTGGAAGAGGACCATACTAAGTCTAGAAGTCATAAGTCTTATGACCATACTTTTAAGTGAATTTGAAACAAGTTACAAAATATGAAACAATGCAAGACCAGGAGTAGGCGTAGCGAAATAGACACGTCCATAAAATGTTTTTGGACATGTGAAATCACGTGTCTTACATGGGTGTGAAGTACGTCAAGTATAAGATGTTTTTCAAATTTGCGACAAACTTATGGTCATCATACTGATGATTGTTGCAAAACATGCTGTCTGTACGTCGATGTGTTGAAGACTAACTTGAAACTGTACTGACTGTGTCTTATTTCTATATAATTTAATTAGCCATACTATTACAAATACTAAGGGTAAGGTACTATTAATAATTCCAATTGTCTATTTCAATTTAGCCCTCGTCATGCAACTAATTACATTGTAACGACAATAATCTGACCTAAAAGCGCGATAAAATACCCGGCTCCCACGATAATCTAGGGCTCGATTACATCATACCGTGCCACTAACACCTTTCAGCGGTTGTATGTAAAAATTGCAAGCGAAATGCGGAAAGGCGCCGGTGTGGGGTGGCTGGCGGCGGCCCGGGCGATCGATCGCGGCCGCTCAATGGGGGAGGAGGCCTCGGCTCACCATTCACCTGCCCCCGCGGATCAATGGCCGCCCACGCAGCGCCGCGTCCTTACTCCAACGCCCCCGCGTTCCCCGCGCGACGCCAACGCGTCTACTCCCACGCTATACTTTTCCGAATTCGCCCTCCATCGTCTCGACGCCATTCAATATGCCGTTTCGAAAACAATCAAATTAGTCGAGCACGCCACCGAACGACGCCAATCAAATATTTCCCACGTCGCCGCCGACACCCGACGGATCAACAGTTTTGACAGTTTCGCAATAAAAGGGACGTTGCCTGCTATGACTTTCTCGATATACTTATTCGAACTCTGTATAAACTGAGATAAACTTCAGGGATGCCAAATATCTTACTAAAAGAATTAACTGAACATTTCCATTAAGGCGGTAATACTGTAATAATGTTGGTAATCAAAATAGTACATATTCATTTAATCTTGTGCTTTTCTTGGTGCGCGCACCTAGCAAATGTGGCAATGTAGGATAATGGTAACTATGTGTTTATAGTCCCATTTTATACAGGCTACTAGCCGGGTTAAGGTGCACCTATAAAATTTCTACCCATAAGTAATATGGTTTAATGACTTGATGATATCTATAGTTAAGTATTGAATGTCCAAAAGAACTATCGGTAGATAGTTAGTCCTTTGCTTATGATTTGTAGTTTCATTTTAATTTCCAACAAACCTGTAATTACTCTTAGACACAAACATATCTAAAGCATTAAAACATGCTCAACTTAGCCTAAGTGTTGGAGTACACCCTAAACTATTGTCGTATAAGGGAAAGACTTGTTGATGAATTGTACAGCTAACAGCGGAAAATATTAACTGGTTAGGTTAGTTTAGTTTTAGGTAAATAGTTAAAATGATTCATAACTCTTGTTACTATACATTTAAACAACCTTCTCAACTCGGTACCTCCGCCTACATAGATAGCTACTAGAAATCACAAAAAGTTCAGGTCAATTTGCGATTCCGCCCACCAGCTCTAACATCAAATTGAACCGTGGGTTTGGCGCGTAATAAACGTGCTCCTATTTTTATCGGGAAATTCCCTTTAGTGCGAGGCACAAAGGCTAATTTAGGAATATCACGTGAGCGGTCATCAAGGTAATTATTAAAGCGTGGACGGCAGGGTCGGTAGTGTCGGTACGCACGGCGGCCAGGCACCGTAGGCAGCTGCGGAGGCGGCGCGTGGGCGAGCCGGCCGGCGTGCCGCGTCCATTCAGGGAGCGCGCCCACGCGCCGCCAGCCGGCCTCGCCGATCAGATAATGACAACTTCGATTTTATTGTGGGTGACTCCACTTCACGTGATGCCTCGTGCCGCATTTTTATCGCCCGCTCGCTACTTCAGGTACCTGCCTAAGAAAGAGAAATGCGACCCATAAAATAGTAGGACCTAGGCGTTGAAGCATACTTCATAAACGAACTTCGACGGTTTCGTCCGAATCCAATTTGTATTTGAATGGCGGCAAGCACGGCGCGGCCGCCGGAAGCCGTGACACGGCCGGTCGTGTTATTAATGAACGAGTCCTATGTGCGGGTGTCCGTTGCCTTTTAAAGCCGTTCGCGTTAGGAGGACGAGGGAACCGGTCGCGGTGGGCGCGAGAAAGGTGCGTCGCGATCCGGCCGGCTTATAGCATGTAGGCTTATGGAGCGGTGCGTGTGGGCGTGCGGTTGCGTGCGGTGCGCCGGCGCACAGGAATGCGGCCCGACCCGCCCGCTGCCAATGACCGCCTGCAAGGGACGCTTTTTTAATGCCTCACTCACTGGCCGGCTCCCGACACTCGGCGCTCTGCGCTCCCATCCTGTCCTGTCAGGAGTGTAACGAGCCGACTCGCTCGGGGAACAAATTAACTGACCGGACGAAGCGACGGCTCCGGCGACCGGTTCATTTATATTATGAAAGTAATTAGTTTCAAGCTTATAATTAGTATGTTTATTCTATAAATAGAATCAAATTACTGTAACTACAACACCGCTCTACAATGCCGTTGGGTTAACAATGAAAGAGTTCTGTTATACAAAAACGGACAAAATGCACAAAATTTCTAAAGATAAAATAGAGGAAAAACTTATCAATAGAGAAATCCGTTACAAAATTGTATTGTATGATTCGTATGTCACCTGTTAATAAACCTACTAAGTAGGTAGGTAGTAAGTGTTGTAACCACATGATATTGAACATAGTAACTTTTAATTACCTATGTTGATATATTGGTGGAATGACATTACATTTTTGTTTTATATTTATTGTGACTGATGGTTGTCGAAAGCTTTTTGTCCATTACAACTGAAATATTTCCCGAATATTTTAAATATCTGCTGTTCCAGAGCCAGTTTGATTACACAACTAGGTGTATACGTACCGTATGCAGAAAGCAATATATTTTCATTTTAGGGGTTTAATGATATTTACCAATTTCAGAAAATACCTAGTAAATTAAGCCCAGCTAGTCTACCTCCCCATGCCGAAATACCTACTTCACAATTATTATAATATGCGTTTTCCAAATTCTCACTATATTATGTATTTTCCTGTGTTTCACCAACGTTTTAGAGGAGTTAAGGACTGGATGCGTCCTTAACTCATGCGTTTACGAAACACCCATAAACTCTAGACAAGACTTATAAAAAGAACTGTAGGTACCTACGTAACGTTTTCGATTTTTCAGACCACAAACAGGCATAACTAAAAAAAACATTGCCGTAATATTATTTTCACTATTAGTAATTCGAACAAACACTGATAAGGATACGCGCCACCGAATCACTATGACGGCGTTGTTGTTGCGAGTTCGCCAATTGTGAATGAAATTCGGCCTTGAATTCATTTGCACACCAACCTTCCACAAAAACAGTGGAGTGTATCAAGGATATCAAGATCGACGCTAAGCGCTCGCTCGATGTTTTTTGCCACGCCGTAATTAAGATGTTGCTGTGTAATTTAATACAATATTTTAAGCACATATACATACATGCTGCTATGTAAGCAGGTATCAGCTGAGATAAGAAGATCCGTTTATGAGAAAAAACTAGCAAGTTTTTTTAACACTACGACTGCGTACCTACCTACAGTAGGAGGTATGTTTGAATATTTTTTAGTCAGTTTTGTTTTAATTCACTGAATTTGTTATGACATTCCCAGGTGCGATTCCGGAGGCATCGCCAGCATATCTATTTCTACCTTATAACACACGGGCTGTTGTGATAGACATGTGATAACATTGCAATCCCATTTGGAGTAGCTGTCCACTTATTACCAAATAGACTTCGTGCCCGTTTGCAACATCAGTTCTATAACAAAAACTGCAAATGATTTCCTTTATAATTTTTGAATAAGATCCTGGGTGAAGTTTAGGTAACGAGACACGTACAGAATTGTTGAATTAGCATCTAGTGTTACCGTTAAAACACTTAAAACATATTTATTGCCGACGCCATGCGTGTTCAAATAGTAATGATAACAACACAATGCTGGCACTTGAAACAATGGGGTTAATGTAATTAACGCTGATTAAACAAGTGAATAATTTATTAAAATTGAATACAAATGACGTAATTAGGTATATAACTTTTATAATTACTTTATTTAATAATTAGTAATTATAAGTAATGTACCTAACAAACAGTGTTCGCGCTATATGACGCTAAAATATTCTTGAATGAATACGAATCTCGAATATCTATAAAACAATTTCCGTTAAAAAGCAATAACTGCTTTAAAATTTAAATCTAGTTCTCATGCTAGTCGGGGACGGCACTGCCAAATCAGCGCGTTGTCTCATCAGAAATACCTATTTAGAAAAATATATTTTAAATGTGACGCCTCGTTGAATCATCAGTTTATTGATGGCCGGTGCTGATAAACGAGTGCACATATAATGTGAGACGTCCGTGGCCGTGGACGGATAAATTCGTGAATGAACTCACGCGAGCGGCGCCTTGACGTCAGGCCGCCGTGACGTCACGCTGATAACCTGCGCCACCAGGATCTTGAAGTTTCATCACCCCGATACCATTACACTGACGGTACGCGACGGAATCAGTTATAAATATGATCATAAATAACCGCTGTAGGTTATCTGATAAGAGTTAGGTGTGGCAATATGACTTATCGGTAGAGTTAATTGCCCATCTCGCACTAATGCATAAAAAACATCAGTCTGATACGAAAAAACAACTAACTGTTTTATTTTAAGTATTCTTCTAGTAACTATTGCACTTGCAGGTTTCGCTAACTGGGAGAGGATACCATTCCAGCCATACTACATTTAGTAAATAATATTAATATCAATTGGCCAATCAATACCTGCCTATTATAGCTGGAAACTTATCAGCTAACTCGTATGTTATTATTGCAATAGGTATACTCGTACGTACACACTTTATCTTACTAGATTAGTAATCTCTATATTACCTACTGCATACTAGGTACACTACAGAATCAACACAAGTTAATTGAGTTGCACAGGTCATCCATTTATTATTATCAAACTATTTCAAACTAACAAGGAACTATAAGTAGGTATTATTATTTCAATAAAATGATTACGAAGCCTGTTTGTTATTGCTAATTGTACATTCTATAATGGGTTTGATGAATGTCTTTATTTACCTAACCACTTAACGCTTCCGTTACAATTCTAACAATAATGCATCAGCCGTGTTTCCTATAAAAAAAGTCGTCGTCAGATTGTATCATTCGTCATTATTCAAACGGCGTTGTCTGTTTACAAACGCTCGCTGATTAGTAAAACAACATCTCCACTCGTTCAAACTTTCTAAGCCTAGTGACTGACGACACTACACTAGCCGGCATGCCGCCTTCAACGTGTCGCAAATTCGTTAACATGAACCAGATATTACACTGGCGATGACGTCCGAGGTTGTTGACGTCAGTGTCAGTTCTGAAACCAAGTGAAGAAGCAAGTCTTACTCACGTCGCGTGACTAAGGATCGTGCCAAACTCTAGAACGAATTACGCACTCAGGTATAATCGGTGGTCGAATGTCATCTGATATCGAAGCGAACTATTTACCCCACCTTCTTGCGTGTGACCACGCATTTGCTGGCTACTTTTGGTGCGTGTGCCATAAAACGTTAACGTCAAGATGAAACCTTGATATTTCCAAGTATTTGCTTCTTGTTTTGAATCTATAACTTGTTTCAAGTATATGAGGATCGTCTAACTGTGTGGGTACCGCCCATTGAAGTCACTTAATTGGGCATGTGTTTGGCCAACCTATTTGGTGAATTTAGGAGCGTGCTCTAATCCAATGTTCCAGTAGGTACGTAACGTTAATGTTAGTGTCTGTATGAAAAACGTGTTTTTAAACAAACGAAGATTTAACGAGTTCTCACATTTTTAACAACCGGCACCAACGCTTCTTCTAGCTTCTGTAGTTCAGTAATTTCTCAGTTTCGTTCAGAATTAGGTAATATATTATCTTGCATATAGAAAATTAAGGGTTCTACTTTACAAGAACAATAATTGTTGACAATTTCAAAGGTAACTTTATTGCTTTAAAAGTTCAAAGTAATAGTATTCAATGAAGTTCTAACATTCGACTGATAGAACACGATTCATTCAATTGTAATTGCGAGACAGCAGGGAAATGTCATGGCCGCTGTTCCCAATGCGAATATAACGATGGTTAACTGTTAGCTACCGCTAATGTCACTCGCTCGTAGGCAGTGCTTGACATTTGCAATTAAAAGGTTTACCATACAGAAGCAGATGCAATTGTATGTACATGTTATTATTACTTTACTTTAGATAAATAGCGCTAAAATCCACCCTTGTTTAGAAAGTAGATTCCTAATAAGCTTACAAAGAGTAATTATAGGCTCTGAAAGATGCTTCTCTCAGCCATTAGCGGTTGTAAAATAAGGCACAATACTATCCTATTCCAGGCTATTTTTAGCTAGTACGACGTACCTACTTATTTATCTTTAAAATTTACAAGTTTGATATAATAATAAGAGCTTTCCAAATACAGAATTCTAACATAATTATTATAATCATAATACAAACAAGTCGAATTTGAGAGCGAGCCCACTCGAATCGCGGCATATTCGGCATCGCCCGCGGCAATAGCCCCGCGTGGGTGTGATTACATTTACACCATAAATTTGAATGTTGCTATTTATAGTTGAGAAACGATAACGTGGAAGGGAGTCGTCAAACAGCCTGGCCGTGGGCGGGAGGAAACGGATATCAATAGGTGCTTTATTTAATAAAATCTCGAGCGAACGATTTCTTTCAGTGACGTCAATTCGTTTATCCGTCGTGATATTGATGGCTTGTGACTTTTGACGGCATGAATCGTAAATATGATTCAGGCGTAGTCGAGTAAGTTAGAATCGGCTAGATAGAGAACGGCGCTAATCCGTGAGTAAGTCAGTTGCATGAATGGAACGGTCGCCATTGAACGCGCAACTCTGCGTTTCTAATGCAATAACGCCGGTAACTCGGTTAGCTCACCGTCTCCGCCACGCACGCCCACGTCAATGAGACGGTGCAGCCGCCACGACGTAGTCACGAATGAAAAATGATGAATGAGTTTATTAACCAAGCTACTTTTAATGCCCCTCGCAGCCCGTCGCAATGCGTCAGTGTGGCACGTTTATAACGAACTAAGTTTAAAGATGAAATAATATTCTATCTTCGTATGACATTCATTAAAAACTTCAACCAACCGAGGATTTTCATACTTATAACGACTGAAATGAATCGAACTACCTATATACATATACAATACATACGTTGTTTACGAGTAAGTAAACAGTAGGTTTACGAAAGCAAAGCTATGTACAAAACACATTAACATAAATGCTATCGTACTAGTTAGCATTTATATTTGAACACACGGCGTCGGTACGCGATTACAATGTTTGTTTCATGCTTATGAATGGAATATTTGACATTGACGTATCATTGTGAGGCCGGCACGACATAGGTACCTAACCTATTACCACGTACGTTCATCAATTAGACACATACGGCTAGAGGAGTAGGTGCCTACCTAATTGTTGTTCACAGTAATATTGCTGTACACAATTCTAACTACGCATGATCTGTTTCTTCGCTTATTTATGACTAATTCTCACTACACGAGTTCTTACCGAGAATTCCATCGGTTGGTTTTATTCGGATTGCTTGTTTATACGAAACCCACGATGATCAAAGTTCAATTATTGGAGCTCGCAGATTTCTTTACAAACAGTGAAGACGGGTGGCTCATTAGCATTTAATTCCCGTGTATGTATACGATATACTTAATACATTTGCACATGTGTGCGTACAGTACAGCAATGAGAACATTTCGCCCTTCAGTAGTTTTCCATGGCTTCCAATTCCAATGCATTAAATGCTTCTGCCTTATGCGTTCAACCGTAATTCCAGTTCAGCAGAAACTACTATTATTTTCATTAGCGGTAGGTAGTGGAGACTTATGACGGCGGTACAGTAATTAAAGAGCTTTTCAACAAGGCCGTTTGATCGAGAAAGCCGGTGCCGGTATCCAGTCGTGCCGGAATGAGCTGCCGGCTGCGGCGGCCGTCGGCTTTTCCCCTCGATAAAAGGTGGTCGAAGAAAAAGTCACACGCGCATGAAATCGAATTCCCACGCGTGCGAAGTTTCTTTCTTCGTTCTCGCAATTAATAAAAAGTGGTAAGTGCAGGGTTCAGACCGCCTGCTAGCTTGCTGTAATACTTGCTAATGACTACAACGGAGTATTCTGACATTCTTGATTTTGTTGGAAAACGCAATGGTTTTATATAGCTAAATGTAAATTATAAAGGTGAACGCCCAAAAATGGGTCACATGCCTTCGCGTGTCGAAAAAATATATAACGAGAAGTCTATAATTTGATATTTCCCTTCTCCATAACATTAAAATGTTACCTATTAACTTATTTAAACAACATATTTTAACTATTTTTAACAGTAAAACCCTTCTTAAGACTCTCCTTTATCACTGTAACCCTAATAATCACCGTTAATTGACGTTTCAGAACTCAATCACAGTCGTAACTCGTAACATTTAGTGATTTCTTTGTTATTTAGCTAACCTTAAAGTAAGCGAGCTATTTTTGGCAATACAACCATCCGCCGCGACCTTTACGTGGGTACCTGCCTATTGTAAAACAAATTAAGCGTCTTGCCTTCGGCTTTCGCTCTACAATATATTGTTATTTTCAGTTCATGACGCAAATTATATTCAACGTCATCGACTGGGCAACCTTTACAAAACAATGTTATAATTAATGTTCTCTTATTTAATGTACTCCAACTCGCTTATTAAACTTGGTTTACAAAATATGTACCTAAACATTAATTAAGATGTAAGTTATCGTTAAAATAAGTACCTCTTAATCTTTGACCTGGGATCACGATGATATTCTTGTTATCAGTAGTGAACATAAGCTTCGAAAATTGCACAATTTTACGCGCAATAAACTTTATTATATAGTAATATTCACTACTTAAAATGATTGGGTAATTAGTTAATATAAATGTTCTGATGAGTTTTGATGTAACTTCGAAAAAAATTCATGAGGTGAAAAGTACATTCCGCCTCGGCAGATCACACTAAACAAGAACAATTCTAAAAAAACAAACGTCTTTAAGTAAGGGTGAACACATGTTCACATAAATCCTGTATCCCGGTAGCCGGTAGTATCTACTTGAGGTGAAGATAAACATTTTGAACCTCGAGTGCATGAGTCCGCCCAGCGCGTTACGGCACTCCATTGCGTCATGCAATCGAATGTATTTATCAAGAGCTCTACAATATACACACACCCGGCATTGAGTCATAGCAATAATAAGACTCTTACGTGAATAGTTTCGTTTTTTACTATGACTATATGTTATTATAAAGAAATGAAATATGCTGGACGTCATCGCAATTAGTAATTAATGCCGCCTTTAGAAGCCTGGAACTAACCTCCAATGCAGTTTCAATGAGGCTTCATACAGCTAAGAATATTCTACTTACATATTGAATTCTGCTGTTTGATTAATTTATAGCAAGCAAAGAGTGTAGAATCTGCCATTTCATACTATTGGAAATGATTACAATGCAGGAAGGTGTGCCGTCTATCAGCATATCGAGCACACAGGGTTTTCGCCAATTGGTGACCATAGTAGATGCTGATGTTACACAGAAAGACGCTACTACCTATCTACTGGATCTTGTCCCTTAGTCTACTCCTACGACATCCATGGAAAAAAGAAGTCACAAACATATATTGGAATACATATCTGTGGGAGAAGTGCAATTCAAATCACGGCACAATGAAAGTGCAATTAAATTATCAAGGCACAATGAAAGCATAAATTAAGTAGGTACTACTCCAAAACCACTCAAAGATGTTCTCAAAAGTTTTTACAGTTAAATAGTACAAACCTTAGCCCCATAAGCGGCAGATGAGGAACGTGCTGCGCGCCCGCCTCGCTGCACCACTCCGGGTAGGAACGACGGAACTCCGCGAAGTCACCTGGAGACAACACACGATAGGTAAAACATTTGCAAAATCAAAATAATTACCAGAATATATCACCACGACACCTAATTCGAGCGTATATTGCATATCGGTAGACGGGTGTGGCAGCCGGTTAACATCTATGCTCGTCTAATCATAATCAGTAGTGGCAATGGTGTTAGGTTAATGATGTTGATGTCCATGGGCGGCAGTCAGCACTTAACATTAGGTAGACTGCATGCTACTTTGCTATAACAAGAATAAAGCAAACCCACCAATACCAGAACAGAAATAGCTTGTTGTTTTTAAAGATGGCTCATTCCCGAAGTTAGGTGGAATGTTTAAATAAATGGAAGAAAAGGGTTGTACAAACTCTCCTTTTGTTATTTCGATAGAAAATTTGTTTTTACTTTGGAGTCCATTAGCATTCACTGAATTCTTTATTCATCCGTTTAATTTCTATATTATATAAATTCAGATTAAGATGTTAAAGCTCGAAAATGGGTAAGGTTAGGTAAGAACGGTATGTTTAGAAATCATCTCACGCCTTAATGTTATACTTTGGTCTAAAATCTTTATTTGCCCGTTGATGAGTTCCAGATTACAACAACAGAGAAACGCAGAGGAGTGTAAATATAGATGTTGATGTAAACAGTTTCAAGGAATGATTTTTCTTAAATTTAATTTTATACACTTATGTTATAGAACTTTTTTATTTCATGTTTTAGCGATTAAAATCTCGTCCTAATCTGGCCTTCAATCCAAGAGTCGATTAAAAGAAGGCTAAAAAAGTAGCACCAATTAGCCCTACCTAGAAATAGGACTAATGGAAATATTATATTTCGGTATTTAATTTAATCAAAATTCAAGATATATTATTTTGACATTAAGTGCTTATAAATTAATTATGTTATTACATGTGACTTATAATTTAATTAGATGATATGAAAAGTTGATATTAATTATTAAACTTGTGATTGATGTGTAGAAAATTAATTGATATGTGATCTTTATCCTTAAATCGTTCGGCCATATCTCACTAATTACTATAAAATGATCAAATAGCTACATTATAAGACGCATGGTGGCACAACACATAAGTTTGGTTGTAGGTACAATAAAAAATATTTCATGGACACTTCTTTGAGCTCATTAATATGGTCATATTCCCCATTAAGTGTTATCACGGGGCCTTCTTCAAAATAAACGCTTTGACTGTGTACAGAATATAATGTGATAATTATGAAATGAAACTGGCATGACTACAGCGTATTCCACTGTAGAATAATGATTGAATGCGAATTGAAATCATACAAAACCCATAAGATGTACCTATAGTGATGTAAAATTACCAGTTAAAGTGACCCAAAGCAATTTCCTTGGCACTTAGAGCCCCTACAAACCAGCGTTTTGACACCGCACACGTCGCGGCATCGCGACGTTATTATACATTTCATTTGCCTCGTTTGGAACCACGTGAAGGTTTATTATACCGTTAGCATAAAAAAATCATACTGTACATATATCTTTCATTTGAATGCCGAATAGATATTCGGTCGGAATAAACATTTGAAGGATTGTTTCAAATAACTCACCAATAATATGGAAATCAAAGTCTGCAGCGTCTCCGCTAAAGAAGGAACGCCAGTGTGCGGGAACCCTTACCCTATCAAGGCGGCACAGTTGCTCAGAAATTAAAAAAAATAGATATTTTGTAATACTTAAATAAATAAATAAAATAGTTATCTATGAGATTTCGTAATAACCTATCTCTTGCCTTATTCACTGATATGCTATTTCTGTTCTCAGAAACCCATTCCATCTTTCAGTCTTAGCTAATCATGGAAATGACTAAATTGTAGCCTTCAAAGATATAAACGGAAATAGTAAACTTGGAAAGTGTTAATTTCATGTTAGGCACATACTGTTTATATCCCTTTTAGTTGGGTATGAGATCGATAGCAGATGCCTTGTTAAATGCTACATACTTACTTGCTTATACATACTCGCTGC
>DWPV01004040.1:0-14169 GCA_018251915.1 Urbanus proteus proteus
ATAGGTATATTACTCACCGTATTGTATTTGAGTGAAGCCAAACAACTACGCTACTTTCATGTATTTATACGCACACAATTACACAAAACTAGCGTAGTTTCTTGTCAAGTTATTTACGCTCACATAATAACTTTTATAACCCGAGCATTTTACAAATGGAGGATTAACTTTTTGTTAGGAATGATAGATCTAGGTACCTACTTTATTTATCTGAAGTCATAGTATTATTTATTTGAAGGTGGTAGAACCCTTGTGGTCCACCACCGCCACACCTGTTTCTACCTTAAAACAGGTCTACAGGAAGAAAGTGAATACTACAATATCTATATCCAATCCAAACTATTGGAGTTCCCAATTCCATTTGGAGTTTATTATATCATCGTCAAGTGGATTCTTTTTGTGTGTATGGTGTAGTATGTGTGGATTCCTGTAAAAAAAAACCTTGTGCTCTCGTCAATCTCTCACTACATCTTTCAGACCAGCATACAGTAGTTTTTAACACTGATGTTATAAGATAGAAATAGGTATGGGTATGACGGTGGTGCTTTTACAGACACATCTATATAGTTTCCACCACCTTTAAGTTTTGTTTTGGTTTTTTCAAGACGTTTTCACTCATATGCCTCATAGCCCATACATACATATACATATGTAGGTACTTTCATATGCATTGAGTAAAAGGTTATTATTTTGAAATCACAAACAGACACTTCAATTTTATTTATTTGTATAGATTCAGACTGCGTGTCAGGCCGGTATGATAAGCAATATTTATCAGCTGTTTAATATAGAATATCAAATCTACATTATGTCCAATGTTTATACAATTAAGATTTTAGTAATATAATCTCTGTAATGGAGAGTACATTGCTTTACCGATAAATGCTTACATTAAATTCAATTGCCATTGTAAATCACTCACAATCTTACTTAATGTAAATATATCAATTTTAGATTAATTCAAAGTGACTAGGTCTAGATACAAATCACTTGACAGGTTTAGAAGTGTTGAAAGGAAGGCTTAGGTCCTTAATATTCTGCGATTCTAATCGGTTCCTACAGAAATTCTTGTTATTAAATTTATTAGTTCCTTATAATGACTTAGCGTGGTTTATTATGAGGAATATAGAGAACAAATTTGTTTAAATATAATACAAAGATTTTGTTTAAACTCTTGAGGAACGACATAATTACACGATATAATTACCAAATTGTTTTAAAAGGTGAAAAAATATCATTAATAATTTTTAATTGTTTTGCTGCGCATGTGATACGTAAAAAATCAAAGTGAAAAAATTAAAACAATAATTAATAATAGTAATGTTTTAATTATGTATCTACAGTTTTAATATTAATATCATCTAACTGTGAAATAATAGCTGGCTAATAATAAATAACAAACACCCGCAAGTAATTTTGAAAGTACACATTAAAAAGCAATGGAAAATAAAATCCTGTTATATTAGAACTTGTAAACACAATAAAAAAGAAAAAACACCAGTGTCCCATTTAAACTACCGATTCGAGTATCCGAACGTCGTTTATCAAAATGGCGCTCCCGCCTTTTAATTGACAGCTGTCAAATTGTGGTGTTTCGCGCCGTTTTATGCGGCGATGGCGGTCGACGTAATGATGTAGATTTTCTGATAGCGTTTTATTTTTGATTGGACAAGCTGTTGTTACGTTTGTTATTGTCTGTTTTGATCATTCAATCTTGTTGACGTTTACGACTGTGTTCATGATGGCTTTGATAAGGTGGACTCAAGTTGAAAGCTAACAATGCATTTTGAGGAAATAAATAATGATAAGTCTTACAGGGGTAACAATAGTTCACAACATGTTGGAAAATAAAATAAGGAACATAGTACGTAGTAGTAAATTATAAAAATTTATAAAATAAGGATGAAAAAAAAAAGAAAGCTATTGAAACGAGTGAAGAATACAAGTTAATGAAGTTAGAAGGAAGGAAGAATGAAGAGGCAAGAGAAGAAGAATTAGAAACAAAGGAAGACAGAAGAAAAGTACGGTACACTGATGGGCCTGAACTGTTGCTCTTACCTGTATTTGAGACCAGGTGAGCAAACTTTCAGGTGTGTTAGTGCCGACTTACTCCTAAAAAGATACGAAGAAGGACGAAAGAATAATTAATGGAAGAAAAGAGAAGAATATTGTTCCGATTTAATTCTTTTTTTTTTGGAAGAGAAGTAGTGATGCTATTCTATATAGGGCCGACACCGCACACCGTAAATATGTTTTTTTTTTACTTTTTTGTTTTTTTTCTATAGACTTGATCCTAAAATCGTATCACGAAACGATTTTACGTACTCGTTACATATTAGAACATAGAAATTCCGCGATAATACCTGTCTGAAATGATAAGGTTATTGTTTTTTTTTGTACCGTACGTAAATTTTTGGGCACAGACCCAAGTGATGGCCTAATGGACCATATAATAAATACTATCAATATAGTGCACCATCATCATCATTACATAGTATAAAACAAAGTCGCTTTCCGCTGTCTGTCCATATGTATGCTTATATCTTTAAAATTACGCAACGGATTTTGATGCAGTTTTTTAATAGACAGATTCTAATGGAAGGTTTATAATATATGTAATTTAACGCGAGCAAAGCCGGTGACAAAAGCAAGTATAACGTATACTACAAACGTAAAGTTGGTAAACTAAATCCGAGCGAACTTAAATTGCCTTAACTTCACATGGTATGAACTGAATGAATCTGATAATAGATTGAACGGTTTAAGGTCATTCAGTCAATGCCTGATGAACCCATTCAAACAGGATTTGCAGCCCCAACGCAGTTCGAGAACTAATTTGTAGCGCAAACTATATTTAGGTCTTCGAGCGATCTGCGATTCATCGATCGATTCTAAGTAAAAGCTGCTATATGATTGATATAATTCTGATGTCAGTTGAAGAGAAAGAAAATGAGATAGAATTTATCGTTATACTTAGGGTTCCGTACACAAAAGGTACCTCAATACATATGAAAGTATACACGATGCCTATAACAAAAATGTAATAAAAATGTCTCTCTGTCTATCTGTCTGTTTGGCTGAGGTAATCTTTTAAACAGTTGGACCTATTTTGACGGGAATTTCACTGGAAGAAAGTTGGAGGTCTAAGGCGTACCATATGCTACTTTCATTTTTGAAAAAATACATTAGACCGCGCTTCATGGGCATGCGGGCCGCCTCGCGGGAAAGCGGGATTTCAGTTATGTTTAAATATGTATGTATAAACGCGGGTGAAACGCAATAATAAAAATACGAAATATAAATAATAGTGAACATTCAGTGGAAGGAAAATAATAGTTTAAGAAAATAATTTTCTATTCGTGTAAGCCTTAAATCTGATATTAAAATCTAGATATTGTTTACCTACATTTAGGTATTACAAAATCTTCTCAGTTGTGCCGATTGCAGAGAAGATGCTTTGAGTGGGCGTAATATTGCAGTATTCGCAGGTATGAGACAGACATACGTTGGCGCACGGGTGCGAGAGAGACAGACATACCACCTACGATATTTCAAGAATGCGATGATTTGCAAATACGCTTAGGATTTCGTTACTAAGATTAATTCTTGTTGTTTTGTTAATGTATATGATTTGTGTAGGTAGGTAGGCTCAGTGGTGATAATTTCGTTCTGTTATTGGTTCGAAAGTTGAAGCCTACATAGCCCTGCGGATTGCGTAGATCGATCTAAGTTAAGCAACGTCGTGCGAGGTCGGTAGATGGATGGGTGACCGCTAGTTGCAAAATTTTAATGCGCGTTTCCGTTCGGAGGGCACGTTGAGCTGTCAGTCCTGGTTGTTATCATTGTATAGCAGTCGTTAAACATCGTCGGAGGCCTTATGGGCGGCTTGAGAACAATCGACACGGGTTTACCACTAACCCGTATGCCCTCTACCAACACACATTGGAGCAGCGTGGTGGAGTATGCTCCAAACCTATATCAGTTGTGCGGGAAGACCCGTGCCCAGCTGTGGGACATAATAAGGGTTGCGGTAGCAACTGGTTCGAAACGTCAAAACGGTTTAAATGTCAAGATGTTGGTGACCCAATAGTAAGCATGTGTAGAGAGGCGCTTATGCCATAGTCCACCACGCTGGCCAAGTATAGATGATTGGATTTCAAACACCCTTGAGAAGTTAGACATACAAGCGTATAATGTTTTCCTACTAAAGCAAGTTTTTTTGTTTATGAAAAAATAACTATTAACCAAATATTATTTTATTTTTCAGTTCAGTTTTAAGTCAATTTAAAAAAACAATTAATAAATATAATATATGAAGGAATTTTACAAAACAATTAAAAAACTATGATAAATAATACATCATTGGTCCAAAAATATATTAAAGTGGTATACATACTACAATATAGACATAGCAGATGAGTGTAAAGTTCATGCTGTCGGCTCCTAGACTATAAAGGGCTGATGTGTAGGACAGGTACAGTCATACCCACATCCCATTACGATAACCTTATCGACCAAAGGTAAGGTTAAGGGTCACCAACTATAATGGACAAAGGTCTATTATTACTAGGGTTTCAATATAATTACATACTATGTACTGTATAATGTTGTACTATGCTTTAGTCGCTGTACTATATACTAGCTGAACCCCGCGGTTTTACTCACGTTAAAGACGTCAAAAGGAATACATATTTAAACACTAGTAATATACATAAATACATATATATTTTCATGTAAATATAGTAGGCTCCGTGAAAAACAAACAAATCTATCCTACAGGAACGGTACATATTTTCTGGATAAACAGTAGCCTATATGCTATTCCAGACCATAATCTATCTCTGTACCATATTTCATCCAGATCCGTTAAGCTGTCTTAAAGTTATAGAGTAACAAACATCCATCCATCCATCCTCACACACCTTCAGCTTTATAATATAAGTAAGATTCTCATTCAGAAATGTGTCCAAGTGCAGTACAGAAATTAGTTTCCGAAATGGTTCAACTTTAACTTGCACACTAGTTCGTTTGCAAGTCAAAGTTGAAGCATAAAATGCTCTACTTTTTCAATCATCTACTGTCAGTCTTTTGAGGTCGACTGTTGAGTATGGACCTTCCTCTAGTGGTAGTTTTTGCTGGTAGCCACTCAGCTCAGTGCTTGTTGATGTTACATATGGAGACGCAGCTGCCCAGCTCCTGGAATTTGTACTTTAGTTGCCTCAAACGATACCCACGGGAAAAGAACGTGTAGCGCTATTTAAGACCGACAACCTTCGATCATCAATACCAACTGTTGAACGAAAACTACAAGTACAAGTCACAATATTATATCAATTACAGATTTATTTTAAAACCCAATTATTCTCAGTGTTAAGTTGTAAACTACTTTAACAAATAATCAACAATTCCCAATTATCCACAGCTGACCAGTTTGTTAGGCCTCGATGGTTCAATTTAATTGCTGTTATGATCGCTCTGGATGGACTGTATAGTGTGTGTATGTGATATATGATATCTGTCTGTCTATCTGTATTTTGATATATAGCCTATATGTCTTTTTACAATATGACAATATCATACTTCGGTGATAGCATATTGGATTGAAATTCAGCTACTTAGAGGCTGAGGTTCGAATAGCTGTTTCTTTAGAAGCCACATTCGTATTAGGAATTAATTACCACTTGCTTAAACATAGCTTTTATTAGTAAAAAATGAACTAGAAAGCGCACGTCGTGTGCCGTCAATCCTTTTCTGTGTTACTGCTGGGCACATGTCACTTCTCATTTATATGCCATCATCCATCTCGCTGGCCAGGTGACGAACTAAATGGAACTGGCAATTGTGCGAGTGTTTAATTTTAATATTTTTATGAACTGTCCTGTCAGGTGTGTAGATTTTCTCACAACATTTTCGCCTCCTATTAGGCTCAAAGGTTTACATATAATTGCGAGTACTTATACGCAAAATGTGTAGTCACCGTAGTCAGTAACGATACAATACTACATAAACAGGGTGAACAGTTTAAAACAGGTTGTGTCAATAAAACTGAGTGCGTCGCTATGCACAGCTGTTAGCCGACAAAGGGCTACCCCTTATTATTATGGCGAAGGGAACTCAGGAAGACGTGACTGATAACTTAGGATTTTATGTATTTTAAACCGTTGGGGGACATGACGCGTTCCGCTCGAAAGCATCAAGGTATAGTAACGTGGGAAAGGAAACTATTGTACGAGGCATTCCAATTTAGACCATAAAAGTAACGCATTTCCGCCTGAATTGAGGTAAGCCCAAAATCATAGGATCTAGGATTGATGAGAGATGTCAATGGTTGGCAGCGGCCACTTTACTTTTAATTGTTAGCGTGCACATTTGCTACTTCTGCTAATTACTGTGTTTTTGTGTCTTGATTCTTGCATTGACTTATTTCTGAGCAAATACAAAGTACCTATAGGAGGAAGAACTGATGAATGAATCTATCTCTCTATCTATCTATCTTGGGTCCTGTTGTTTGTTTAGCCATAGCACCCACAATGCGGACAATCTTAGTGAAGGGGGTCATTGATGCATAGAGCATGTTTAAGTTCAAATTTCCTAGAAAAAAATCATAGCGTACAGAAACTACAGAGGCATCCCTATGGAAGATTGGAGTCTTAAGCCAGTTGGTGAACCTTGGGTCGTCGACGATTCAAAGTATTCGTACTGCGCACTTTACGGAATCAATTGGATTAAACTGGTTTTGCTGCGCCCAAGTCCAGAGAAACGAGCCCCACTCCATTATTAGTGAACCAAACTTAATATATTGTCTGAATGTCGGATTTATTAACCTCTGTTTTGTATAACTTGTAGACAGACTTACGGGCGCGGCCATCATCACAAAATAGATCAAGTGTGAATGACCTCTCTGACTTTTATTACTTCCACGTTTGATAGGAATAGGGGCGGCACGAATGATGAATAGATACGGCTATGCCATAATAATACACCGTAATTAGATTCACGGTTCGAAAATACGGGTATTAGTAGTGCACGTTGGCGTGCTTATATGCTTAAGTTTTATATAAATTAGTGACAATGGCACGAGTTAGTTCTTAGAAGCGCCAAGGTTGGTAATTCTGGGAAGTGCGGGCGCGTCGCTCACGGCCTCACTAGGCGGTGCCGGCGCTGCGTACAGCGGTGTGTATCGGCTACATACACAAACTATAGCCTGCTATAGCCTATAGCTCGGTACGGCGTGCTCGACGGCCGACGCGCCGCCAGTCCAGTCGACTTTCGTTCATGAGAGAGGAACTACGTTGCGTCGGCTCTCCACGCCGAACTTTCACCTCCCGCGGCGATATCGTTATCTGTGATAAATACACCGACATTGAGTGAAATTGAATGTGCGCGTTCTTAGAAAACGTTTCTGCGACGGCACGCGGACGGACGGCCGCCGGCGGCGTCGATTTCTGCAAATTAATTTCTCCTGTGCACTTCGCTTCTACGAAACTGCTTATAAAGAGTTTACCGAGAAGCGAAACGGTAATAAAGTGGATTTGAGGAAATATTAGTAATTACCTGTGGTACTGTGTTTCCGTGTTCTGTTGTTACTCAAGGCGTTTACATTGGATCCCAATCATCCCCTCGCACCTCCAATGGTGGTCAAGCTACCAGGTAAGACAGTTTCTTTGTAATTTGAGTTATAGTAGGTATTACGACATTAACATTCCATCGAGTCAGTTGAAAGTCGTTACGATCACGACGGCGCTGGTCGTTTAAATGGAATAAACAGCTAGCTTACATACATATGGCGCCAACCGATATCGCTGAGGTCTTCGGGTCATCAACTTGCATTACGTATGGGATGATACGCATGCTCATCGCTTCTACAGAGATCAACGTTCTTCATGCCTATATAAATAAATAAAAATAAAATATGTCTGTCATTTTAACACTTCAAATAACTTAAAGGAATTTTTGAGGGTAGAACCATTTGTTCGTCGACTTCTGCTGTGTTCTGTTTTGGAGGGTATGGTATAGGATACATACACGAGGAGTTCCATCTCATGTATGGCTGATCCCAGATAGGACTGTAATTCTATCTGACGTTTGTAAAGTCTATAGACGACAGTGACCTATGGGCTGCAATCAACGGTTACTGACAGACTGCATGCTCATTTATTACTCCAGTAATATATAAAAACATGGATAGATAAGTACACGGTAATCATAGAACAGTGGTATCAATGATGGAACTTCCTAACGAAGGTAACCTATTTATTTGCCCAGGGGGAACAACAGGATAAAGTACAAACATAGAGCACACAGGGGGTGAACTGGTTCTCATTAAATATTCATGAAGCTATTGACTAATTTGAGTATACCGTAAGCGGATTATACAGAAAATCATACATTCTGATTAGACATAACGGTCGTCTACCAGAAGATGGGTATTCATTCGGGTAATAACCTCGTTATTTCTTTTCCTGTTAACTATTACTAACGATGGATTGCCAAAATACGGTATTTACGGTATTCAACATAGTGATGACTTCACTTTTAAGAATATTTATGAAATTGTCGTCGTCTTTTAAGCTAGTTAATTTCTAGGACTTATATACCATGGCTGCGGTTTTCTATTTATATTGTAGGTACGTATAGGTATACCCCTATTAGCTTATATAGTTCAATGTACCTTTCTTGTCCCTTCAAGGGTCATGTAAAAAATTCTCAGTAAAATTGATTTGGTCGATTTACTAGTAAACTAGGTCACGCAACCTCTGAAGGAAAATAGGTAGGTACCAAAATTATATGTATAAATAAAAATACTTACTTCACCTACGACATAAACGGAGTATTTTTAATCGACTTCAAAGAAAGGAGGACGTTCGCAATTCTATTGTTTTTTTTTTCAATATTAGTAGAAGATTGAATCAAATGGCAATTGCAAATATTTTTCTTAAGTACAACTGATTACCTATTTA
This sequence comes from Urbanus proteus proteus, assembly GCA_018251915.1. NCBI lineage: Eukaryota > Metazoa > Arthropoda > Insecta > Lepidoptera > Hesperiidae > Urbanus > Urbanus proteus. Next base: position 8,961 of record DWPV01004040.1, read on the forward strand.
TTGCATTGTTTTTATGTACGCAACTATACATTATATTGATAGCTAATGCATATGTTCGCACAATTATTGCGTTGCGAAACCATTCCACGATTCAACGATCGCAGAGCAGTTACATAATTTGTTAGTAGAGATCCATAAGTACAATATAAGATCATTCGTTGAAAAAATAATTATCACTGGTTTAAATGGAGAAGGAAAACATCGCGAGGAAACTATACGCTAAGTTGTCCAAGGTATGTGAAGTCTACCTCACTTAAAAAGTTAGTGGTCTATGGCCTTTCTTTCTAGGAGGTAATACGAGCCCAGCAGTAGGGTAATATGGATTAATGAACCACAGGATTGGGACAGTAATGGATTGACGAGGAATTAACTAGTGTCAGATATTGACAATCACGCAGACAAACTAACAAACAAACCTGTATACGCTAATTCATTGTGTACATTGCATACACGACTTCAAAAACGTGAACCCGGACCTACATCGTGAAAGGCGAACTCCATGACCATTCTATTTATAACTGTTAAATGCGGGTCAATAATAGGAAACAGTAAAATATGTTAATGTCTACACGAGTTGTGTTAATGACACCGCGGTTCATTCGAAAACAATTAGCGCACCATCACGCGATGTCGGTTCCTCAGAACGAACTTGGTAATCGTTACAAACGAGATATTAATTTGTTTATTCAATCATCGATTCTTGGAGCGTTTCAGTAATCTAGGAAAAGCTTACACAAGCAATGTCTACCTATAAATAAATAAAGTAGGTAGATCTATCATTCCTAACAAAAAATGACGCCATTTTTAAAATGGTCGGGCTATAAAAGTGATTATGTGAGGGTAAATATACAAAGGTGCTGACATGAAACCACGCTAGTTTTGTGTAAGTGTGTACGTATAAATACATAAAAGTAGCGTGGTTTTTTTGGCTTCATTCAAATACAAGGCGGTGAGTAATCTACCTATTTTATTTATCTGAGATTCAATCATCGATTCTTGGAGCGTTTCATTCATCTAGGAAAAGCTTACACAACCTATGTCTACTTATTTCTGAGTTAAATTCGCTATTTTGTTGGCGTCAACTTAACATTGCGAATGTAATCAAGATTGAATTTAAGGTCATTAATAATATCTTCATATCTGAACTCATAATCTTAATATCATCTTATTCATGAAGGAAAAAGTTTGTGTGAATGGATGGATGTTTTGTTATTCTTTCACGCAAAACTACTGAATTTGGGTGATATTAGGCCCAGATAGTTTATGGTCTGGAGTGGATTTAGACCTAACAATCAAAGAGAATATTTTTGGACTCAATAGGTGGCGCTATCGGCGATTTTAAAGTCGGAGGCGGAACGTCTAACCTAAGCCTTTAATAAAAAATACCGTTTAACTTACATTCGAAAACCTTTTTAATTATCTATCACAAAGTATTTAGCCCACCCAAAAGCGTCGCAAAGATCAATTGTTTATGTCGAAACCTTTCATGCTTATTAGTTGAGTCAGCTATTCTCAAAGTGTGCTCCGCGGAACTCTGGAGCTCCGCAAAACCTTTACGGGGTTTCCGCGAGGATACACCCATTAGATTATTATTATTTTATTATAGTATACACTTACATGATTACCCATTATAAAAAGAATGCACGTAACTTTTATCGTTTATTTTGGCGCCCCTTTTCAAAAATGCTTTTCAAAGATTTCGCTTTTCAAAAGGGCTCCGCCACTAAAAAGTTTGAGAACCACTGATCAGAGTTATTAGTATAATAATTACTTAAGAACATGCAGCGTTTCATTTGAGTCCAGCGTCGCTTACCTGGCTTATTGTTCACTTCTCACGATTGCTACCATCTTTATCCACCTAGCCAACAATCGCACATTGTTCTATACCGGGAACATCAGAGGTAAATCGCCTACCGGGAACTGATACCTTTGTTTATCCTCCAAGGAGACAATGGTTTTTGCGCGGCTATTTTAAGAGCGGTCGGTCTATTGTTGGCGTTTAATGTTTCCCAGAATTTTATGTGTCTAATTTTATAGTAATAATGTGATATTTATTACTAACTGTATTTTATTGCTTTTTGTAAGTTGTGTTGGCTATTATTCTAAGGATATGCAATATAGCTGTTGTCTCTACAACCTCAAACCTCTGATTGACCTATAGAATTATGGATATCCTAAAATGTATATTGTTTGACCATGTATATTATTTTGCAGTTCCGATTGTGATATTATTTAACAAATTACAGTCAGATATGTTTATGTAGAAATAATGAAAATGAAGTTGGTTAGATTTTTTATTTCAATTATTTATTTATAACCTTGAAAGTCTTAAACCAGTCATATAAAACTGGGGTTAAATAATACGATGTTATAGTTTTAAATATGATATTATAATGAAGTCGTCAATGGCTGCCACCCCACATTTGATCTATCGATAAATCATCCCCTGTCTTGTTTACATTACGTATCAAAAGGCAGTGACCAGTTAATTTGAGGTAAATCAATTCTGATTGTGACTTGCATTACAAGTTATTGGCAATGGTAGAACATCTTTGTCGTCAGCCTTCTTCTTAACTAAAAAGCCCATTCTCATAAAATAAAAAACAGCGCTGCTGTGTTTTAATTTGAAGTGGTGGTAAGGGACCTATAGTGGTAGTAGTATAAACTCTTTGATAAATTAAATTTATCAAGTAAGAAATAAGACCCTTTCGCTGTTATATAAACGATCAATAATATAAGTTACTTATGATTGAAATTATATGCATAAAATGTAAACGGTATTATACTCGTAATTTCAACGTTTTACATTGCATCCATTGTTGCTTAATGCATTCTGGGCATAGCAAGTAATTCTTCGAAGCCTGTACTATCGACGCCGGCTATGCATGCTACCAGGTAAAGTTTATCTCGAATACGATGTTAGGATACTTGCAATGTATAACAAATATTTAACAGGGATCCGTTGCTGTCAGAAACGTATAAAAATCTAATTTAAATCAGCGCTTAGCAGACTTTGGACAAAATGCAGAATCTAAAACCCAAAGATCAGCACTTAAAAAGTTACTCCTTTTAAACATGGACTTCATTTCGTTGCAAAATTATTTTTCTTTTTATACCATTTCGCAACTAAAATACGTTTTCAAATCAAACTTATGAATAATCTGAGACTAGAATTATGATGAAACACATTGGAGCAAAAAGACTAACTTTTTATATTCACTTTTATACAATGAGTCAATCGGTTATTGCTTCAATGCATTCATTAGTGTTTTAATCTAATAATACTCAACGTTAGTTATAATTTCCTGCAATGCAAGGAAATAAATGCGACTTTCACAATTTGCTTACAAACAAAATAGTAGACAACATAAAATAATCGCAAGGATAGTACTCAATAAATAAGAAATAGAACAAACAGGAATATGAAAAAGAGAGATATTCGCTCGAACAAGAACTACTAGGAAAATGTGCTTTGGATCGAAACATCGGAACAAGGTGGGATGGTTGCGCGGGCGCAGGTATGCGTGTTCTTGGAACGCCACGGCCGTTTTTGCTCCTTTTTCGATTCAAGTTTACCGAGAATCGAATGGGCCCGGTGGCGGCCCTACTCGGAACGCGTAATTAATCCCTGGAAGCCTCCGAGCCTCGGAACCCGAGGGTTGTTATGAGAAATCACCAGCATTATGGTTATTTTTTTCACCTTTTTTGCATTGTATCATTTTGAAAATTGTCCGCGGGTTATTGTTCGCAGAAGGACCGGCGTATTATGCACAGCTGTTAAATTTTATGTATCGCCTCTGACCTCCACGTCTTAGAAGCCTTCGTGTATGTATTAACGCTTCTAAGAAACGTATTGCCTTTAATAACCACTGTTGTAATGTTAGTCATTGATGGATGGAACGAGCTACGAGACTCGATTTTGCTATTAGAATTCATTAGCATTCAAGATCTTATTATGATAAAATGGCGATGTTATTAACAAGATATTAATAATCGAGTTTCAACTCGGTACAAGAAATATTCATAAAAGATACGCTAATATATTATAAATTATATTATGAATCTTTGTTGTTTGAGCACATTACAACAACAGGATCGTTTCGTTGTAACGCAAATATTTACCTGTACTAATTTGTTCTTCGTCTATAGGAAATTTTACTGCAGTTATATCATTATATACATAAGTAATAGCTGTAATAGGTAATCGCCTTAATATATTTATTATGAAGCCCTTAGTATACCTGTATAAATATGATAATATTATTAAGATAGAAAATAACATCAGTTACCTTTTAAAATGTTTTCCATCTTTCTTAGCCAATTACGAGTGTTGGCATTTTTTTCTTTTATATCGTCCTTCCTTCCGTTATCTTTCTCCTTTCTTTCATTGGAAATCACAAAGAGATTTGAATTTATATAATCAATTACGAGTGTTGGCATTTTTTTCTTTTATGTTGTCCTTTCTTCCGTTGTCTTTCTTCTTTCTTTCATCGGATATCATAAAGAGGTTGAGTGCATATAATCATATTTGACCATAATCAATATTATTAATGCTAATTTCAAGTTCAAATCAATATTAACAGGATCTTAATGTAGCGGTCTCATATATCTCCTAGTGTGTGCGAGCTAAAGCAACATAAGTGCATTAACAATATTACATTACCTACATACGAGAACTTATATTTCAGGTAACTGCATTATATAGAAAATGGGTTATATACATATAATTAAACAAGAGAAACAATGCCTTAGTTTACTTTATTAATAAGTTTTCGGACTTATAAATAAATTCGGACTAATAAAAAAATTGTCTGTCTGTCGGTCTGTTTGGCTAAAGTAATTTTCTAAACGGCTGGACCGATTTTAACGGGACTTTCACTGGTAAATAGCTGAAGGTATAAGGCGTAACATAGGCTACTATAATTTTTGAATAAGGAATTAGCGAGCGCTCCACGCGCATGCAGGCCACCTCACTATGGAACGGGATTTCAGTTATATTTAAAAATGTATTCCTTTTTACTTTTTAAACGCAGGTGAAACCGCGGGGATTAGCTAGTGAATTAATATTATAAACAACCGGGTACTAAATTTGATCCACACAGATTTTCTGCCAAGATAACTGTTTGAATGATTATTAGTTTACTTTCACATGAGGCGATCTCCTTAGTGAGAACTAAGAGATAGTGTTGTTAAACTTGTTTCTTTCCTC
>DWPV01004041.1:0-14168 GCA_018251915.1 Urbanus proteus proteus
AGGGGAATTTTTTCAGTTAAAACGCAGGTTTGGGATCAGCATTCGGGTTTCTAATAAGGAATAACATTTTTGCAATTAATTTTTTTATTTTTTTTTTTTTTTTAATTATTTTTTTCATTCTCATTTTAAGACTTGCAATGAATTAATGCCACTCTATATAATTATAATTATTTTTAAATACTTTTCCTTTTTATTATAATAAAATATCCAGACAATCTTTTTTTGTTATCCATCCACCAGTCAAAACATGAATATTGATTTACGCCACCGCGAGGTTTCGGGCTGGGTAATTTAAAGTAGTACTAATTGAACGCCATTCTTTATCAACATTGATATAGTTTATATTAGTTTATAGTTGAGTATTTTATAGTTTTACAGGTATCAATAGACATGACTACTCCCACAAAGTGACCTGTAAAAGAGCTAAATAAAATAGAATTCGTATAACTAGAGAACTAAGTTGGAAAGTCTCATGTAATTGTATACCTATGCCTTTTTAAGTCTACGAAAATCATAATATTTGTAAGTTTTTAAAATAGACTATGTAATTGTATATGCCTTTTTAACAATCTACGAAAATACATTTATAGCATATTTTTTGTAAGTTTTTCAAATACATTAAGACATTAGTTCTAAACAATTCTTGCAGACCCGATTGCGGAAATAAAAAACGTCAATTTGATTTTAAAAAAATTATATGTGTCTCGCGCCACTAAGATAAAACCAACCACTGTGTTAAAATGTACCTACATATCAAGAAGGTCACGGCTCATGTCAAAGAAATAGACACAAACATATACTAGACAAAAACTGCAGTCGGCAAAAGTACTCCTATCACAAATCAAACCACTTAATTTGCTTTGACATCTGACATATTACAAGCAAGTATTTGTGTATCAAGTAAAATAGTATTATATTTCAATAACGCTTTATCCTTTGGTCAGTCACAGTAGGGTATTGATTTACGCGCCCGGCATCGGGTTGGATAATTAATGAAGTGACAATACCAGCAGTCATTCAACATACAAATTAGTTTACACCTGACGCTTTAATAGGGTCCGATTTATTATTTTTAAATATTAAAACGCCTTGTAATTAATATAGGTTTATTAAATTAATTAAAATTTGTTCTATATTTGTAGGCTTTTTTAACCAGGTGTTATTTATGTGACATTTTTATAAATCTAAAATTGGGTACGAGTTTCTAAAACTATAGTTATTCAATCGTGGTACAAACGCTGTTTGAAGATTCCACAGATGAATACGATTTTCGCCATACTACCTACAAATATCTACAATACGTAGGTAATGTAGGTATTAAAAGACATAGGTATTTGGAGAAAGATACGAGTGAGAGTCGAATAGTGTTTGGAAGTAATCATTACAAAACATTTGATCACGTAATTTTCGACAAAGTAAAGAATTTTGTAGTTTGAAACTAACGTTTGCAATCGACTTCACCAAAAAGACCATTAAATTTCACTAATAGATTGTCTGATCATAATTATTGTGTGCTAATCCACAATCCATCCGCTATCTGTCCCTATCTATCCGCCAGTCATAATACGAGTATTGATTTACGCACTGGGCGTCGGTTTTGATAATTAATGGATGGTGACAATGCCGGCCAGTCAATATAAATGAACTGACATGACGCGACACCTATTAGTCTCTGTTACGGTAACCATGCATTTGTGGACCCTCCCTTTTTAGGGTTCCGCACAAAGGGGGTGAGAAAATACCCTGTTACGAAACCTCCGCTGTCTTTCAGTCTTTCACAGGAAATTATCTCATGAAGTATTATAGATGGATTTAATTTAATTAATGGATGGATTTAATTTTAATTGATTGCGTTTTAATGCTGATATATTTATACCAAGAAAAAAATGGTATAGTATCTACTCTAAATGGTGTCTGGTAATTAACCAGACACCATTATAACGGTCTGGTACGCAGTGGGTTTCGGGTTCGATTCCTGGCAAAATATCTGAATGATGCACTTAGTTTTCTGTTTTTAGTCTGGATGTTTATCTTTGTGTCCGTAGCACCCATGACACATAAACATCTTACTGGGGCTGAGTGTAGAAAACATTATTATTCCCGGTAAAAAAATCTAACAATAGATACATCAGTTGAATAAAACTTGACGGTCCCACTAAAATATTTATCGAAGGAAACTCCGGGCGACTAAAATAACTACTTACTTTGAAGTCGGCGGAGTATTAACAATTCTTATTGGAGGCAAAACTTTGTGAATTTCAAAGCAGTGGTAATCTTTTTTTAAAGCACTATAATAATGCCTTTACAACAGTTTGTTTTGTTGAGTTTTGTTAGTTTGTTGGAGTCTAAATATTGAGTGAATTTGTAACTTTCATGTTTGTTTCTAAAGGCACAAACTTTATGCCTATTTCTATTTTTGAAGCCATTTTTTCTACACTATCAACATTTTTAAAACCATCCATCAACTATTTCAGGCCTACTGCGATAGAAAGACTTTTCCTAATGGTGTTTTAGACGATAAGTGGCTATCGTCTAGTATACTGTTGGTGACCGCAGTGGGTGTTGGTGTTACATAGGAAGATGCTGCTGCCTATCTCCTGGATTTTCTTCCTCAGTTACTTCCTACAGCATCCACGAGATCCTTTCTACACTCATAGTCCCACACTAGAATTATCTCCTGTGTCGTGGGTGCCATGGACACACAAATAGACGAATACACAAACACACAGACCCAGAACAGAAATCTAAAAACATCATCCAGATTTATATCTGGCCGGGATTCGAACCCGGGACCACGTGACAGACCGGTATGGTAACTGTTCCACCACGCGTTCGTCAAATGCTGGAGTTGACATAGTCAAGACCGAAACCACACCATACAAATATCTTCTAAACGAGGCAAATAAAGATGAAAGTTCTATCATAAATACCCGTCATCTATTTCCTTACAGAACTACGGGATCGGTACCTAACCACAGCACTACAAATCACTTACACCTTCCGTGACATGTGTTTGTGTCTTGAGGCGGCCATTACATAACCTCATGCGTGTTACGTCGCTTCTAGTAGACACTTCTGCCACAGAACATGTAACAGATGAGAAATGGGGAAATGAAACAAAAGGAAGGAACGTAGACAGGCGCAGGAGTTATACGTAAAAATATCCTCAAGGACGTCAAAAGTTTAATGGGGGTATCCCCCCATTAATATGATGCCAATGACGAGTTCAGACATCAATACTGACCAGTTTTGACTGGTCCTATCTTGCCTTATTTATTCTTTGACGTGGAAGAAATATGGTCACTGCCAGTTTACGACCTGCGTGACGGAACGGTTACCTACCATACCGATCTGACGCGCAATGGGTTCCCGGGTTCAATTCCCGGCCAGACAGACTAACTGATTAGTTTAGATTCTGTTCTGGGTTTGGGTGTTTGTGTATTCGTGTATGTGTGTGTCCATGGCACTCACGACACAGGAGAAAATCCTACTGTGGGGCTGTGAGTATAAAAAGCGTTTTAAGTTTTTTTTTAGATTGTAACTCAGCAGAGGACAAAGTAGGATTGAATTCTAAATCTAAAATATTATTTACCTTTGTATCTAGTTAATTAACAAAAATATTTTGTAGTATGCAGGCTACCAACAAATAAAATTTTTGTTCATGATTAAAATATAATGATGGGTATTTTTAATGGAATCGTACGTTTAATAATTATACCTACTTAATTATATTATCATAGCAACTATTTAATAATGATAATAATCCAAAACGTTCATTTTCAAACATGCGGTAATGGATAATTACAAAAAATTATTTTGTTACTCCTTCTTTGTCAATAATTGATATTTTTGTATTGCTATAGAACGAATTTATAAATTAAAGAGTACTTGAATGAAAAAATATTAATCTTGAATTTTGAAAAAAAAGTATAGTCATCAGTCTTTTAAAAAATAAAAAGATTTTTGATTTTAATTCATTTCTTATATACTATAATAATTTTTATTAATAATAATTTACTAATATGAATTTTCTTGACAAATTAATTGAAAATTGATATTTTTGATATGTTTTCAAATAAAATAATTGACTTACCTAGTGCTAAAGGTTATAATTGGAATAATATTTCCAAAATATATTTTTTCATATTTATTTTTATAATGATTTATTTAAATATAATTGAAAGCTGAAAATCAAAGGAAGACAATTTATTGCAAAAAAATATATAGAAAAAAGTCCTGTAATTAAAAATGAGAAAAAAAAATGATTTTTTAAAATCATATTTTTTGGCTTGTGACAGACTCGTCCTTTGCTTTAAAATTTCAAAAATTTTCAGATTGTTCTATATTATCTATTTGCATATTACAACTGATATGATTTATGATTAAATGCGTGATGCAAAAATGTACGAAAGTAATTAATGCGAATGGCACATTATTTGTTGCAACGTTAAAGCTTTTTAACTAAATATTTAAATATCATTTCAAATAAACACTATAATCATGAAAATAACACATATAACTATTTATTTAAATTTAAAAAATGTGTTAAAAATGTATAACAGGTTCAATAAGTTTTTCATAATACAGTATGAATAAAACCTAAAAAAATATGTACAAGGCGTATACCAATCAATTCTTAGTGTTTGTTTTTTCATTAATTAATAATAATTTATAAGACGCTTATTTTTGTAATCTTAAAATTGGTATGAAAATGTTTCAAAACCGAGAATTTCACCAATTGCAATTAATCTGATAAATTAATTTTATTATATTAATTTAAATAATTGTACAGTGTATTTAATTTCTGATTTGTTATCTACGTGAAATTTTATTTATCTACATTTCTATTTACTTAAATATTTTAATTAATATATGTAAAGTTGCAAAGTTTTATGTAGGTAGTATCTTTTTACCGATTTAGTTATGTAATTATAACCGTATTATCTACAAATCTAATTCATTAATAGGATTATTAATAAAAAATATTTAAAAAGAAAATTCTGAATTGTGAAGACTTAATTTAAAAGGATAAAATACGTTTTATATGCTGTTAAATAAATTAATGTAACTAAGATTTTTGCGATAAAATTTTCTTAATAACTTTGGAAGGCAACGTTTTGTTATGAATTAATAATTAATAATGTTACTATAATTAATTAATAATTATTAATAACACCATCTCGACTTTGAAAAGACCTAATATGTTCATTACATCCTACATAACACTTTATATGACACTATGATTAATAATAAAACGATTTATGTAACATTACAATTTCATTTATACTCGTTTAATAGTTGTTCATTGTATAACAATGTTATAATAACAAAATATGTTACACAACAAATCCACAACACATTTTGTATCAAGAAGAGGACATAATTATTATTTAATCTATACACAATAAACAATTAATCTAAGCATTATATATTACATTTACAATAATTACAGTTAAAAAGACCAGTCTCAGTTTGATAAGTTTGAAATTGACATTACAATAAAGTTCAAAGTATAGGCCTAAAATCGTTGGGGTTCAAATACATTTACAACTTGCGTAAGCAAAGTGACAAAGTATTAATTGACATTAAATAGATTGAAATATAAAATAACAATAACAATAAATTAAAATATAATTGATATTGATTAAACGTAAGGCATGATCATTTAGTTTTAATTTATTTCCATATTCAAAAATGACATGACAGTTACAAATGACAAAAAGCGTAAATTTAGAAACAAAAGTAATTTATTAGATATGTTTGAAAAACAGTATCTTTTTCAAAATAATAACCATGTAATTTATTAAACACTGAATACGCAGTAAATAACAGCAAAAGTAAATCATGAATTCAGATAAGATCTAAAGGTCGTGAAAATTGTTCAATCCAATGAAATATTATGATGTACAGCTTTACTTTACGGCATCGTAATTGAATAGAAGTATCACTTTTCACACGCAATCGTAGATAAGGATCACGTTAAAGAGAGAGCGATTTTGTGAGTGTTGGGCGATTAAAACGATATAGCCAAGAGAGTTCAATATCAAATAGCATGAATAAGCAAAGTAGCTAATTCTGTTTTATTATCGACAATACATTTTTTCGTTTCCCTGAGTACTAAAGATGTTGAAATTAGATTACGAAAAATGATGATATTTTCATGTTTTACTTGTTAAACATGGAATATCAAAAAGATATTATATATTTTAAACTTCATTAAATCTCTTTGGACCTGCTATCTGAATGACAAGAAAATAATAAAAACCATTCCATTATACAAAATCAGCCCAACATTACAAGAAAAACTCATTTGAATAAGTAATCATTCAAGTTAATCGCTCTGTCTTGAACGTAACCTATAGGCGGCGAACGATTAATCATTTACGAACGTAATTCGGTTTAATTTGACAGTGTCTTTAATTTAATCAAATTGATATCTATTTCAAAATTCAGGCAGGCTCTTCTTTGTTGAGGAAGATTTCCGTATAATAAAGTGAAATAATGAAGATGAATCATATCTTGACAACAGGCATAAAAAATATGAAGATAAAACACATGAAATAAATAAAAATGTTTATAGAGCACCTATTAAGAGTTAAAATGGTCGTCTTTGTAATGTATTAGACGAGCAATCAATATATGATGTTAAAAACGAGTTCAAATTGTTTATAATCAACACACACTGTCTTGTAATAACAACACTTCTGTTATGAACGCACTTAACACTTCACTTTTAGTTTTATTTCAAATAGTTAATAGTTTTATTAAATACGTTATACATGCGTAGCTAATGGTTGTTGGTGACCATTACCTGAAAACAATGTTTGAATTAAAAATATTGCGTGATTTTATAAAATCATGAGAAAAACTACAAATTATATGAGCTTTGAACATTATTAGTAATTACGATTAACATTTAACGATATAATTGAAATACTTGAAGGGTGATAACGATCAAAATATTATTTCGAAAGTATTGTGACGCTGAAATTGAAACAAATGAAAAAGTTAAGCTAACAAATTATATAATTTAACGTAGAAATGCCACTTTTAAAACAAAAAAATATGTACCATAAATGCTTTTTATTCGAGTATTATAAAAAAATGAATTTGAAAAAAAGAGATGTTTTTAATCATTTGACAATGTTTAAAGTGTTCCACATGGACGTGCAGTAAAATTAATAATTAAAAACTTATTAGAGCATTAAAACAATAATTCTTCTTTGGAATAATAAAGATGAACTAAAGAACAAAATTAATAAAAACTAAAATGAACAAGCTTATAAGAAAACTAAAAAAGAAGAAACATATAGGCATAAAACATATATTTAAGACTTACCTTTTTTAGTAACAGTGGTATTTGTCAAGGTTCTAGTTGATGGGGCTAGAATGTAATGTGCACTTGGGGACTGGGGGGTCGCAGACGATGTCGCTACACCAGTCTGAAAACAACCTGTATGTTAGACAATTACTAATGATGATTTAATTTTTCAAAATGATTAAAATACGGTAGATGATCAAGTATATTTTGGGATATATATTTTAGTATGAGGGTGGTATTTTACAGATATCAGTGTTGATATAACGTTAACAACCAAGACACTTGTATAGCATTAAAATTTGTTTGACCTAAATCAAGTCAACGTAAAAACTTGCATTTGACAAACGTGGTAGATTTTTCCTGGCTTATGCAAGGCATACATATATATTCAAAAAGCGATTGATTTCATTCAAAAAGAGATCCAAGCCTTGAGATGGCGCAATATTATGACTTTGTACTTAACATCTTCAAAAATCATTACTTTATTTTTATAGTAAGTTATGATTTATTTCGAAAGCAACCAATTTAAAAGTCTAACAACATACTGAGAAAGTTCACTCAACAGAGTTACATCTCTATAATTAGAAATAGCTACTATAACTAATATCATAACCTGACGTCTCTCAATTTCCTTTCTGACAAGGGCACATACGTCTAAAGGAAACAGACATTAATATCAATGATATAAACCTGAATAAGCTCATTCATTCCATTTATGCCTCATGTCTACGCCTGGAACCGTATCTCAGAATAGATAATGGAATTTCTAAGAAACCTAAAATTAATGTGGCTTACACGAGGCCAAAACCGCGGTGACCTAGTTCTTTTATTAAATTTATGAACAAAAAAAGATTACAAACTACTTATAAATATGTAGTTGAAGTCGGGCATACGAACATTGAACACAGTCATACTTCTGAGGACCCAATTCTAATCTATACAAATAAATAAAATTGAAGTCAGTTTGTGATTTCTAAATAACATTTTTAGTTAATGAATATGAAAGTATACACGATACTTATAACTTATAACAAAAATACATTTTTTGTCTGTCTGTCTGTCTATTTGGCTGAGCTAATATCCTTAGCAGCTGGACCGATTTCGCCGCGACATTCACTGGAAGATAGCTGAAGGTCTAAGGCGTATTAAGGCTACTTTAATTTTTGAAAAAAGCATTAGCGTGCGCTCCATGTGCATGCGCGCGCCGTCACGGGAGAGTGGGATGACATTTATGTTTAAATATGTATTATTTTTAACTTTTTAACGCGGGCGAAACCTCGTGGATCAGATAGTCTATAAGTATATTTGATAAAGACATATGTAACACTGAATTTATTGACAGAAATACGTGTAGCGGTGGTGACTACAAGACGAATCAAGAACGGTTCTTACATTTTTTGACGATTGAGTTGGATACTTCAATACACTCTTCAAATCACGAAAAAGTTAAACAGCGCGACTAATAGAAAACAAAACTAAATGTAACAAGAAATTCATAGAAACAACATAAGAAATATATCAATGACGAAGTACTTACCGTGGGTTGTGCGCTATCAGTAGACATCGTAGAATTAGTTATTGGACTTGTTGCACACTGGGGCGACGCGAGACTTGTCGGCGATGTTATCGAGTGCGATGATGTGCCTGTTTGGGAAATTGATTCATTTAATTCGAACATAGATATACATACTACTTCAAGTACGAATACTTTTGAAAAAAATAGTATTTTAGTGCATACGGATGAACGCGATTCAAATTATATTCAATATGAAGTCGTGAACACTAAATCTAATTTTATATTTTTGTTCAGTTCTATGTAATCTAATTGAATGTTGTTTCTTAATACAACCTTTAATACTTATATAACGCATGATAGTTCTATATCGTACCATATAAATATTCGATGTCGATCAAATTTTCTACAGTTGCTCCATAAGATAATGACGATAAGAGAGAATGGCAAATAAGAACGATCTAAGAACTAGACTATAACCATTCTATCTTGATCTACAATATATACGATATCGTGTACAACATCAATAATAAAACTGACAATGTAAACATAACAAATACAATACAATATAAGAGAAACATACCAGAAGGTAAAATAACAGAACTTCGCACAGATGAGTATGGCGGTGGAGCTGGCGTCGACGCTGGCTTAGCGGTGTTCACCGTTGTAGGGAACCCGAGACCTCCACCCGTCCTTAGGTGAGGGTTACCATACGTCGCCGCGTATCTAACATCCACTCCATGTAATATACCACCGTTGGGGACCCTGTTTCCTGTAGATATATAAACACCATAAATAAAACTTTCTATATTATTATTCTTTATTCCATACAGCGCTTGACTGGGTTTTTAAAAGGCAGATAGAAATAAAAAAGAACGCTTTTTACACTCATAGCCCCACAGTAGGATTTTCTACTGTGTCGTGGGTGCCATGAACACACACATATAAAAATACACAAACACCCAGACCCAGAACAGGGAACTAAATTCATCATTTAGATGTCTGTCTGGCCGGGAATCGAACCCGGGACCCATTGCGCGTCAGACTAGTATGGTAACCGTCCCGAAACGCGGATCATCAAATTATTATATACTTTTTAGTAGTTACGCAAGTAGTTTGAATAAGTAGTAGAAACTCTACTAATTAATCATAATTAAAGAGTTAAAGTAAAACAAAAGGTTGGATGTAACGATGCTGATAAAACTTACTATGTCTTGTTTAGAATTAAATATGCTAATGTGATTACGACGGTATTTGAATTCCTAATTTAGCTTCAACTACCTAATTTTATATGTAACAATAACGACTCGGTTTAGCTTTAGCCTATGTTTCTAGTTTATAAAATTCTCTTTCAGTACGTTAGGCATATAAGACCTTCAGCCAGAATAATATTTCTTAGCTTACACTGCTTAGATGTTTACCTTCCTATTCAATACCCTTCATAAATTCCGACAAAGGTAACAAAAGCGCCTCTTTCACGGTTTCAGTATTATACGTGAACAAAGAAACAGCATCTGTTATTTATCAAGTTTGTAATTTACTAACCTTCAAGTCGTGTTAAGTTATTCAACGTTTCTCTCGTGTTGGTATTACCAGGGCAGTGTTTTAGTGCCACTTTTGTATGTGAAAAGACTAAATGTTACATCGTATACTAAATCCTAATTATTATAAATGCGAAAGTCCGTTTATTTGTTTGTTTGTTTGTTTGTTTGTAACGCCTTCACGCTTTAACTACTCAACCGATCGTTATGAAATTTTGCACACACATTGCCGGGGGTCTGGAAAAGGACATAGGGTACCTTTTATCCCGAAAAGTGACACTACTCCCGCGGGATGGAAATGTAACTTTTATACCTACGGCCTCATTGTGTGAATGAGCGCGAGCGAAGCTGCGGGTTAATACTAGTTAAGTTATAAATCAAAGTAATACGAAATTTAAGTTATTAAAGCCGTTAATTTTGGAAAATTTCAAGTTTGGTATGGGTGTGGCATTCATATATAGGGCATTTCTACTTAATTATCAAAGGTGGCAATGCACATCTGGCTAAACTTAGCATAATTCTAGTCTTATGTGGGGTTGATTACAGATGTCCGTGAAAATTGGCGCCTACATTCAGGTGGTCTACTTACAAATGAGTTTTTCACTAGAATTTCATACTGAAAAATAGATCTTGAACTAGAATAGACATTAATTTAATTTTAAAAATCTTGTTGGATTCTAGTAAACTAATTCTCATGAAAAAACCTATTCAATGTACCTCTAATTCACAAAACAGCAATCCAATTTACAAACCTTCAGGCACTCCTAAGTTATTCAACGCGTTGCTACTGCCTTGCCGCTTAGCGGTCCGTTGTAAAGAATTGTTCTGGGAACTATTGGCCGGGTTGTATTGTACCGTAGACGGTGTGTCGACGCTTCTTGGTAGACTGCCGTTTATTGACCTACAAGACAATGGAGCTTTAAAATTTTATTTGGTTCAGTAAGTTTTCTTGGTTGGCATTTTTTGGAAGTTTTCCCTTGAGGTTGGCGTGGTTTTTACGGTCACTCTCTTATTTATGAAAAAGGGAAGGTAAAAAAAGAATTAAATAAACAACATCGTAAAAAAATAACAAAAGTTATTGAATCCCTTCTCAAATTCTAAGAGTGGCAGAAAATCAATAAAAATAAAATAAATTGTATAACTATGTTACTTAAATAATTGTAGTTTTTAAGCACTATTTTCTTATTTTCAGTATTCTAATTTATTTCAATAACGATTTTAAAATAAATATGATTCAGGACAGAACCAACGTTATAAGTATATCATTGAGTTGCGCAAGGCATTTTTCCAATTTACTTTTGTGCAATTTCAATTCAATTCAACACTTACCTATTCGGCGTCAATTTGTCACTGCCTATCGTGGGTGACTGCACCCTTAAAGACCCAGGGGTATAGTCGTGTCCATAATGTACATACGTTTGGTAGCCATTGTTGAAACCATTCACCTACGAACATTTGAATATACAATGAGAACGATTTCATTAATTCCTACAATCGAAATTGGATTATAGGAATTAATGAAAATTAGTTTGAATTTGATGATGGCGTTATACTTGATTAAAATGTTAAAAAGCACTTTTTATATCATTAGCAAATTTAAAATTAATTATTGTCAAATACAAACAGTATTTGTAAATAATAAAATTTAGCAAAATATTGATAGTATCTTTATGTTATCATCAATAGAACTAATATATCCAAGTAAAATATGTATGACTTGGATTTAAATTTGAAAAATAAGCTACATTAACACTTAACTGAACATAAAATAGGAAGTAATAACAAGTCAAAACACAAAATCACACATGAAAATGATCAGAAAAAATCAATTAAAAAAAGAATTATGGGAAATAGAAATAATAACATACCTTATAACAATCTGAATAAGCAGGATCGGTATAATCATTGCTATACCGATAACCTTGATATGAGTTGCTCTGGTTAATCGATGACAGAGGTACCGATCCCGCTAAAGGTATTCCACTACCTAGTTTAGCATTCGAACATAGAGTACTATCTGATCCAGTGTTTGAATAATCCTAAAGAGAAAATGATACAATTAACATATTAAATAACCAATAACACAATTTAAGACAAAGAAGCTAATAATAATCAATGCATATTGTAACTCATGTTCTCAACAAAGTCATAGTATTAGAATATACACGTATTGAAAACTATTGATTTAAGAAATATAACAGTTGAATAGGTAAGAAATAGACGGTTATAACAATTATAACAAGGAATAAAATTGAACGACAACTAATCGGTTCCTAAAGATATAAATTCAGTTGTAATTAGGAATAATTAGATAAGTATTTCCACAGACATACTAGATTCATGATATTCTAAAATAGTACCTAAAGTTGTATTCAAAGTAATTATTGTTCGATAATAAGCCTTGAAAATAATTTTCTAATATACTGAAAGCCTGTTAATGTATTCAGGTGGATCGATAATGTAATAAAATAGAAGCCCTATTATCAAAACTCTGACAATGATAACAATGGTTAATGTGATGAAAAGTACTTTTACCATTTGCGTAAAAGGCTCATGAATATTTAAGCCTCGTGTACACCATCCATCTCTTCTGTACTAGCACGATATTTTTAAGAAAATAGTGTTCGTATTGTACATTGTACTTTTATTCTGTTTGTGTTAGAATAATTTATTAAAATTGTTGAATAAATACGCATTTAACTGTAATTCATTTTGACAGTTTAGGATCTACATATTACACAAGGATGAATCGACAGAAAAATAAAACATTACCGGAGAATAATATATAAAGTACGTGAAACAAGCTAGTAATTTATAAGACTTAAATATGTTAAACTAAATGGCATCTGTCTTAATATTCACATGTCTTTATAAGACACTACGTTTGTTTTAAAACATTACCTAAATGAAAAAGATAACGATAAATTAGGATGTGAGAAAACACAAAAAGTCAGCGCTATCGTTGAAATTGATTAAACATACGTTAAAATAAAATGTAGCTCCACGTAATCCGTAGCTGGAACGTCGGAGCGAAATCGAGAAAAACGACTTAGTAAACAGAAAGGCTAAAACTAAAACGATTTTAAATTGAATTTCCATCGGTATGAAGTGGAACTAAAAAGAAATTTTCACGCTAGCAAACATGGTTTTCCGATAGTTCTAACACTAATATAATACTTACGATTTCACAACTCCCATTTGCTTGTCGCAGTTCTAGTTTCAAATCGCTTATGTTTGAATTTCTATCATTCTCTTTGAACAATTCTTCTGCTGTGACGGTAACATCTGGTTTCTCTGTTACTTGAGCTTGTTTGTTCTTCCTTTGCTTCCTTTGACACAGTATTACCAGCATTATTACCGCTGCTACCATTATCGTGCCCGATGTCACTCCAAATAGAATTAACAGCAGGGGAAATGTTTCTAAAAATAAAAGTATTTACTGTTTATTCTTGGTATTCGTCTTAATTGAAGGTACAACTTAGTTCCTTACTTTTGTCATTTGTTTTAAAATACAATCTTTTAAACTAATTTTTAGTTTTGATTCTTATTTTTTGCATTATTTTGTGCAAAATGTTATCAAAATGATAGAAACTTGTATTGATTTCCTGCCAGTGTTATAAAACGGACAGAAAAAATATTTTAAAATCAGGATTTCAAAGCAAAAATGTCGCGTATTTTAATTATAAACTTTTCAAGTGAACCATCCATCCATCCACCAGCCCTTTGAGGTCCACTGCTGGACATAGGCCTCCCCTAAGTGGCGCCATTCCAACCGGTCCTGTGCCTTCTGAAT
>DWPV01004042.1:0-14168 GCA_018251915.1 Urbanus proteus proteus
CGGATTTTGACGGGACTTTCACTGGAGGATAGCTGAAGGTCTAAGGCGTAACATAGGCTACTTTAATTTTTGAAAAACCCATTAGCGCGCGCTCTACGCGCATGCGCGCGCCGTCGCGGGAGAGCGGGATGACATTTATGTTCAAATATGTATTCTTTTTTACTTTTTATACGCGGGTGAAACCGCGGGGTTCAGCTAGTACATAATAAGGTAGCTATGATAACCGAATGGTTAAAAGTCAGCCTCTCAATTAAAGATCCGAGGTTCAAACCTCAGACGCCGCTGACTTTTCAATGTTTTGTGCGTATTAGTAAATAGCTGATCCCCGCGGTTTCACCCACGTTAAAGCCTAAGTTACGCCTTAGACCTTCAGCTATCTCTCAGTGAAAGTCCCGTCAAAATCGGTCCAGGCGTTTAGAAGATTAGCTCAGCCAAACAGACAAACAGACAAACAGACAGACAGACGGACAATTTTTTTAAATTGTGTTTTCGTTACAGGTATTGTGTATACTTTTATAAACATTGAGTAAAAAAATGTTATTTTAAAATCACAAACAGACAAATTTTATTTCTTTGTATAAATTAATTATTGACTTTACAATGTAGGAAAAGATCGTAAAAAAGCTAACAGTTCTTTAACCAAAAGGTCTAATAAGTGAATTACTGCCGACCACTCCACAACCCTTATTAATACCTAAGAGTTAAAATATTTACTTACCGCATGCAGCCGTATACAGCTCATGTACGCCATCTGACGCTTTTGGCAGCCATAGAGCCATGACTTTCCTTCCAATGGCTACTGGTATTACCTGTTACATTAGAAAATATATATTATATGTATCAAGCCGTCGATATTTTCATACAATATTTTCAGACATCAACTTTTAAAGGTCGTTAAATGGGTGATTTTAACGACTAAAACTATCCAACTTGGCTTCCAAATTACTACCCTAATTTGTCAAGACTGATTAATTTTCTGGGATTTAACATCTCACTTCATCAGAAATTGTGGAATATTTAGTGCATATGTACACATGTTGGTGTGACAGTCTTTATTGTCTTTGTACATATCTGTCTTTTATTTATCATTTATTTGCAGTAAATGTGGTACATTGGGTTGGTACATGTGCTTACAAAACTTTCTCACATTTAGCTTCAGTGAACCATACAAATAATAAATTAATTAAATACGCAAAATAATAGAGCACAATACACACATTATCTTAATTATCCCATGTTTAACCGTAATTGGGTATCTGTATGTACACATGTTGTTTTACATCTCTCTCTCTCTCTGTGATTGCGTGTATGCGCGCGCGCGCGTTTCTGTGTGTGCGCGTGTGTGTTATGTGGGCGCATGTCTGTTAAGTGGGCGCACGTGTGTGTGTGTGCGTGCATGAATGTATGATTTGCGTGTGTGTGTGTGTGTGTGTGCGTGCATGTATATGTGATGTGCGTGTGTGTGTGCGAGCACTGACCAGCGTGAGCGCGCTGGCGAGCACGAGCGAGAGCGCGACGAGCGCGAGCAGCGCGGCGAGCCGCAGCGGGAACCACGCGACGCGCACGTACGGCTCGAAGCCGGCGGGGCCCTCCCGCCACATCAGCGCCTGCGCACGCAACTGACACGAGATTATTATATATTTTATTATTATTTTATAACATTGTTTTGGAAATTGGAATGCTCAAAAAACTATTTAGCTTTACAATATTTGCGTAGATTTAACATAGGTCTATTTTGTCCCTTTGTAAGTCTATTTTGTTCCTTGGAATAGGATCTTCAAAAAAAAACAAATTATACAAGTTCATAATATTAGGGTAGATGTATAATAATGTTGGTCTATTTGCAAATAGTGTGACACAATTATCAATTATCAACAATCATCAAAAACCAAAAATCAATTATTCAAAGTTTCTTTCATCCGAATGATGTCTTGACGTCATTATCTGACTCATAAAACAATTAAAACAATTATCGCTTGATCAATGCTGATGTATCGTTGAATATAACAGCTACAAAGAAACCTCTTATCAACTCACCTGATGAGCAGCGCCCAGCTGATGGGGGGGATGGGGTTGAGGATGGGGCTCGTTGTCCCTCGCGGCCTCCCCCAGCAGGTAGGAGCGTAGGCCTAATAGACCAGCGGCACACGCGCACCACGCGCGAAGCCCCGCCTTCAACCACGTGCGCGTGTGGGATTGTTCGAGGAGGGCTGGGAGAATCACCTGGGTAAAAGATTTACAAAAGTTATACATAAACTCGTAGCAGGAACAAGTTATATAAAATGTGTCCTGGCATGCAATAATAAAACTTTAGCACTAGTTTCTATGATCCATTTCATCGGCGAAAATACCCCATATAGGGGGTCAATTCCTAAATACCACCAAACTAAAGTGATATTTGTTTTTTACCTATCTTAAATAACTTTACCGCAATAGAAAAACAGCAAGATGTGATCTATGTCTCTTAGAGACGTAATTTTGATGTTATTTCAAAGGCAAATGCGTAAAGTAAGTAATGAAAATTTAAAAATGCTAGGAAATTTTGCCTTTCTTCTATTACTTTAGAGAGAAAGTATTTTTTTACTTTATTTTTGCGCATCTGGGCGATAAATTCAAGAACTGTGCATAAATGAGTGCGTTTATCTACTTATATCCCAACTTATGTGTTGTTTTAACTACAAATTGTCCAGGAGTGGTACTCACTTCCACCTACGATGTTTCCTAGAACATACAATCTGGAGTTTTTTAAGAAAAGTGAAAAGGCATCTTTTACGTAAACGAACTACATCCAAGACTGCATCTTACTTAACATCAGGTAAGATCACAGCCGAACATAAGCCTATTTAAAAATAAATGGCTAATAGTTATAATTACAAAAACATATTAATTTGAATAGCTATGAGTTTTAAAATATGCTATATATATGTTTTAAAATATGCTATATATGCTATTTTGTAGCATAAACATTTTGAATAAGGCCATAATCGTACAAATAATTTTGAGATTAAGTTAAGTATATCCGGCATAAAAAAGTGTACATTTATCATTCGACTTTACAATATTTGTAGATGTTTCCTTATGCAATGTATTAAAATACATGAGAGGGGGAGTTAAGCCCTCACTATGAAATTAACATATTTTAGAATCACAGATGTACTCGTGTAGTGGCGGAGAAAATAGTGTTCTTCTATACAATGTGTATAAGTATGTACTCCTTACCACAACCTTTAAACCAGTAGAGATATGTAATCAACCCTGTATAAGATCAAGGTCCTACCTGAGGTTGACCACAGATCCGATGCTACCCCTGAGGACTGAGCTGGAACGCCTCGGATAAGTATATCTCCCTAACCACACCCTTCAGACCAGAACACAGCAGTGCTTAATAATGTTGTTATAATACAGAAATAGGTGTGGCGGTGATGCCACCGGAGTCGAACTACATAGAGTTCTACCACCTTCGTAAAATCCTACCTATAGATATAAAAGGAGCTTAATGCTACTACAAACTCACCTGCAACAACAGCAGTTCAAGGCTAAGTTCGTTAACCGGTGCCTCGGTATGAACAGCGACAGCGTACGGCAGGAACCCAGGTAAAGATCCCTTGATCACCCGGATAGGCAGCCACAGCATGAAGAGCACCGCCGTGCCGAATATCATCGCAGACACCACCAGCCGCCGTAAGTGCGACCACACGGATAGGTGGATCATTTCCTGGAACAAATTATATTTATGAGTTGTTTTATAACAAGAGTAGATCTAAACAGCTGCTTCTGGAGATTGCATAATACTTGCATAGATAAAGAAGACAACAGGAATACCTTTGAATCATAATCTATATGGAATCAAGTTATGTAGATATGTAATTATAGGAAGTAGAATTTAAGATAATAATTGTGTTATAAATTTATATCTCCCGGTCTCATAACTTCGCTAAAAAAAGTCTATCAAACATATAAAGTCACATTGATTGGCTCAAACTCGGAACTACAAAAAATAAATATGTATTACCTTATTTTAAAGTAAAATTATAAAACTGTAGACGTAAATAACACAAGCACAGGAAATTAATAGGTCAATCTTTGAAATTTGCATTCATCCATTAAAATGCAAATTACAAGAAATATAAACAGATTATACATATAACACTACTACAAAGGCAAAAATGTCTCTAAAATGAGTCGACAATAGTACAACTGTGACTTCAGAAAACTGAAGATTTCTACCTTCATGAGAGAACTAAATTTTATAATTATTATCACTCACCTGCACAGGACTAAAATCAGGATCATTTAGATTCTTCAGGAACCAAAGCACACCTGGCCTCAGCACTTCCCGTAACAGAAGTATGAATGATGCGAAGTAGTACACGTAGACCATTCCGACGAGCCAGTGGATGAACATGAGGGTCCAGGGGGCAGCATGGAGACTAGCCTCTCGGTCCTTGAGGGTTGCATCGAACATGGCAAGAGAGCAGAGGTCCAACCACCATCCACAAACCAATGGGATTACTCCTATCTGTAAGAACATCAACATATGATGAGTAGTATGATCTACAGCAGCGGTTCTCAAACATTTTTGGTTTTGGACCCCTTTTGAACAGCTAAAATTTTAACGAAGCCCCAAAATTTTAAAGGTCACTTTGGCGTGTATTTTTTCTCATTTAATAATAAAACACCTCTTCCCTTAAATTCACACCTCTATTCTCTTATTATTATGAGCCCCAGAGGTCCGCAGAGCACACTTTGAGAATGGCTGATCTACAGTAATGTCAAAAATTGACCTCATTTACATTTTAAGTAAATAAAATTCATGCCCTATTTAGTTATGTGTGGAGATGGATTTTCAATATTAGATTTATTACTCTGCAAGGAGTTTTACTTATTAAAATAGAAAGAAAATATTGATATTAACAGTTCACAATTATTTAGCATGTTTATTTTGTTTTGAATCTTAAATTCCTTGAATCATAATCACAGACCATAAAAAGATATCTAAAAAATTCATTTACATATTTGTGAAAGCTAGTTAAAATATGAGTAGTTAAGAGTCATAAAATGCAGTTACTTCAATATTAAGACAATGCGTAATGGCGTAATCTTAATGGAAAAAATTCAAAAGTTCCTTTACCTCCACGACTGACAGTAGGGCAACTTTCACAACAACATAGCAGAATCCCAGAGCCTTCTTAGCACTCCGCAATCTCAGTAACGATGCCACTCCATGCAGAACAGCTAGTATTGCTCCAACCAGCACATAACCAGCCAGAGCTGTCAAAGGTCCGGCAAAGGGCCCCTCCGCAGTCAATCCAGCCATCGCAGCCCCCAGCTTGCCAATATGGTAAGGACAGAAAGCAAACACGACAATAAAGAGGGTGTTCAAAGACACCACCCAGAAAACATGTTCCAGAAACACCATTGATCCATCCAGACCCAACAAACGTGCCCAGGTCAACTCCTCAGCTGCGGCACGGTCCCATTCCATCGGGTTCCAGTTAGGTTCATCACCAACCAAAGGATCTTCATTGGGTTCACCATTCCCTTCTTCTCTAGCACCCCCGTCATCCCCTGCCCCTTCATGAACATGATCATTGTTGTTGTCGGGTAATGGAAGCTCCTCTGCCGCCGGAGCTGGCAGGTTTTCTCTTTCCATCCAATCGGGACCGCCTCCGTGCATTATCTGCTCTCGTAACCACACAAGCCCGATGAAGGAGAAGAGAGTACATGTTACGACGAAACAACCGGAAAACACATCCTTGGCGAGGTTCTCGGCGGAGACTATGTCGAAGGGCAGGGATATCACAGGGTCCAGCGACCCAGAAAACAAGCATCTATACGTCCTACACGCCGTCAAAGGCACTATGCCCAGCCAGGCGAGCGCTACGAGGGTGTAATGCAGCCAATCTTTCACCGCCGACGCTACGGAGGTCACTAATCCGCCCACCACATCGCGTATCGGCAAGCGTCGCGGCATATCCGGAGAATAGATCGGCATGAACGAGAACCTGTGGCCGCACAGCTCGCAAATCTCCTTCCGCGAGTATCTCATCCATTGTACTAAGCATTCCTGATGGATCCATTTTATCGAGCCCGTGCAAATACACGGGTGGAATAAGGGCCGGTCCGACGACGCCTCGGACCTACAGAACCTACAGAAGTCCGCGCCGGACGAGTCCGAGTCCATCATTGTGGCAGATCCAGTTTTTTAGCTTGATTATGCGATCTGCAAAACGACACACGAGTTGCACCGTACTCGGAATTATGCGACTGCTGATAATTGTGAAACTCAACTCGGCACAAACACACACACCTTAATGCGTAACATTAACACTGAAGCGCAAAAAAACAGCGGATTTTCATTAAAATGCAAGATATTTCACTTATTTGTTTGTTAACCACACGGAAAAGTGTGGCTTGACACTTTCGCTAAAAAGTTACCAATTTAGTAAAGTTACCAATAATTGGCAATAACATACTTTTAGTACTAAACTAAATAATTGTTTTCAAAAACGATCATCATAATAATATATAATAAAATCAGCTTTTTATAAATTACTTCAAAAGATGCTTCTAGATTAGTTTTACGAAAAACTTCATAATAGTTCAAATCAGCTGATCTTGACATTTAAAAAATTCTATTGGAATGTAAATGTGATTTGTTTGTAATTATTCATAGACTTTTATTAATTTTTAATTAGCTTCTTACGTTCTACAGACACTCTACTAACCGAAGACATAACTCAATATACATAAAATATAAGCCACTTATACTAAAAAGAAAAAACTACTATATGGTAGATTTTTACAAGAAATAAGTTGGTAACATTTTAATTGAAAATTGTTGACATAAATTTAATAGAGGTTCTCAACTTTTACATAATTTGTTGAGTAGAGAAAAGCATGATCATGTTAATGCAATATTATTAGATTAGCGAAAAATAATGAAAGGACTTGCGAGACCGATTTTGATGAAAACAAAAACCGCATAATTCGTTTTTGAAAAATCTTATTTCCCTGGCCAGGAATCGAACGAGTTCATTTTGAAAAAAAAAACATACCCTATATAATTGCACCATCTGATAATGTTACTTATAAGGATCAAATTTTAGAAACTGAGTACACCTGTGAAACATAAAGAAATGGCTCATTTTCAAGAATTTATTGATTTTTATGATAAAAAACCGTGAGTGAAACGGTGATACTTTCGTTAAGTAACTCTATTATGAGTTTATTACGTTTAGTGAAACGTTCTGCGTTAACGTTTGGGTCCATACATCTACATACAGCGCTCCTAGCAGACCGTTTAAGTACTAAATTTTAGTGTGGAAAAACGGGCGTGAAAGTAAACCGAGATCGAAGGGTAAAGGTACAAAGGGTAAAGGGTAAAGGTGTTTGTTATTCTCAAAGGTCAGTCCCTGACCCATGTCCTTCCCAAGTTTGTTGTGGTACTTTTGGTACATCTTGTATCCTGCATCTCTGATTAATAACAACATATTTTTTGTCGCTAAGCCTCCAAAGTAATCTCCATCAAAAATCGTAATTTCTGATAGCGACAAAGTTGCTAAATTGCCAACACTGGGCAGTTCTAAAACTTCTAAACATTAAAGAAAGATCTTCTTTTCCTTTTCTGTGCTTCTAAATGACAGTTCACAGTTTGGCATTTATCTCTCTCAATGACAGTCAGCTGTCAATGATTATTGAATGTCACGAATTGTCATGTGGCAAAAATATATTTGAGTTGCAAATCAATATCAATAAACTCAATAAATTGTGTATTTTGGTGGTTTAAAACTAAATATTATAAAAAGAAATACTCATAAATGATATAAAGAAGGGATTAAAATACTTGAACTTGGATTTTATTAATAAGTAACAACTTTTTCAAAATGAACAGGTAAGCAATATTCCAATTACTATCTACTTTTCAATTAACCATGCAATGTACTTGTGTTTCATGGCGACGATAAATTGATTATTTTCCAGTAAAACCAGTTTTTAGTCTTTCTGTTTTATATTTTGTAAAAATATAAGCAATAAAACACTGAGCAGTTACACACTTCAAATTTGTTTTTTAAGTTGTCTTCTAGAATAGAATAGATAGATTATTTACAAATGTTCATAGACGATGTAGTATTTTTGTGGTATTAGATATTAATTGACCATTGATAGCCTAATCGTTAAAACTTGACCTCTCAATCGAGCGTATTACAAATTCATTATCACTTGCTTTATGGTGAAGGAAAACATTGTGAGGAAACTTGCATATCTGAGTTCTTTAAAAAAATAAAAGTTCTCAAAGGTGGGCGAAGTCTACCAATTCGCACTTGGCCAGCGCCGAGAACTAAGGTCTAAATCCCTTTTACTATGAGGGGAGACTCCTGCCCAGCTGTGGGACAATAATGGGTTGATGATGAGATATTAATTGTTTTTGCCATAAAATTAATTGTGAGGAATTCTATGATGGAAAATCTGCTATCGTTATAATAAGCCTAGTGTAAATATATGTTTTAATGAAAATTAGTGAATGCTACTTTACAAGTGGTTCTTAGCATGAACCACTTGTAATGAAGTAACATTGTTATTAGTTTAGTAGTGGTAGGACCCTTGTGGTTCGACTCCGGTGGTACCACTGCTACATCTATTTCTACCTTATAATGGCATTTTTAAGCACTGCTGTGTTCTGGCCTTTAATAGTGTGGTAAGGGAGACATATTTAGTTAGTGGAGGCGTTTCAACTTAATCCTCAGGGGTAGCAACACATTTGTGACCAACCACAAAAAAGATTGTTCTTATCGGGGTTTGGTTATGTGATTGATTATAGGCAGTGACCTTACCACCAATAATATTATTTCTATTTGATTCATGGAATAGCTTGATATATGGAATGGATCCTTCCGCTAAATGATTGTAGCAACCACATGTGAGCTTCAAGTGGAAATAAGACACTCTTGTATCAGTTTAAATAAGACACTCTTGTTATGACTGTGACATAATGACTGTATGTTAGTAGTATGTGTATATAAGTAGTTGCATTATGTGGCTTATAATGGTTACCATATTAATCAACTTAGTGTTACTGATTATCTAATCTTATAATAATAAGATTACAATCTTGTCAGTACAGCGGAAACTTAATTAACCAGACTAATTCTTGTTGTTCTTTTTTTATTTTACTATAGGCTCACGTTTGGCTGCGAAACTTAATTTACCAGACTAATTTTTGTTGTTGTTTTTTTATTTTACTATAGGCTCACGTTTGGCTGCGATCCTACGTGTTAAGCATAATTAATTGTTATTTCGTTAAGCATTAGTATAATCGAAAATTCAAATTATCAAATAACATAATGTAACATAACATTATGTACATAATATGTACATAATGCTTATTAAAACAACAAATCCATATCCATAGAAAGTCGAGTATCTATTTCAGATTTCAGACAGATTCAGACAGATTTCAGAATAATAAATTTAGATTTCTGTTCTGCGTCTGTGTGTTTGTGTGTGTCCATGATAGCCACGACACAGGGAAAAAATCCTGGTGTCGGAGACAGAAGAATGAATAAATATGTGTACCTACTAAAATAAATTTTGCCTTAGATGTCTGAATAGATTGCGTGTCTGGATGTTACATTTTGTTTTTTTTTTGCACTTACAAGCAATTTCTATATGGCTATGGGTGTGAAAAATTTGTTTATAAATAACTAAGTATTGTATTATTTATTGTTTCAGGTTAAAATAATGGAAGATAATTTAAATATGTAATCACAGATTACCAAAGAGATTAAATTTGTCACAAAGCAAGCCTGTGATATTAACAACTAACCATGACTTCTAAAGACACAGTTATTAAGATTGACGAGCCGAATGGCAGGGAGAGTCAGAAAACAGAGATTAATATACTATGTTTTGATATAACCCCATACAGTCCTCTAGTACAATTTATATGTTGTTCATCATTTGTATTTATATGTTATTTAGCATACGGCTATTTCTTAGAGTTAATATTCTCAGCGCCAGAAGTAAAACCTGTTAGCTTGTATATAACATTTGTGCAATTTGCAATTACAACGTTGCTCAGTTTCGTAGAGTCCTTAATGAGGAATCCTATTAAGCGGAAGTAAGTATAAACACAATTATCTTTATATGATACTATAGAATAAGCATTGAACCCTTGAGTTTCTGTCAACAACACTATAAATCAACCCCAAATTTGATTAGGGTGGCATCTGGGGCTAGTCACAGATGCGTTGCTACACCTAAGAACTTTGTTGAAATTCCTTTGATAAAAACATATTTATAGTATTTATCAATTATAAATAGTCATGTTGTAATAATATACTATAAAATAAGTGATTATTTGACCAAAAAACTGTATGGTCTGGTGTAGCTCCAGCTACTGGAATGGAATTCTTGAACTGCTTCTCCATAACGAAGTGGTGGTAGATAAAAAAATAATATTGATGTTCAAAAATAATTATTGTAAAGAATCTATTTTAAACAAAATATTTTTGACTTGTATTTTTTGATTTTTATATTGTGATATCTTACGTATCACAAACCTCATAGTGTTATTCCCATAACAAAATGTTTTTATTTTGCAGAGTGCCACTAAGAACCTATGCGATCCTAGCCGCGCTGACTCTTGGGACCATGTCCTTCTCAAATCTAGCACTCAGTTACCTAAACTACCCAACGCAGCTGATATTTAAGAGTTGCAAGCTCATTCCGGTCATGATCGGCAGTGTTATCATTCTGGGCAAGAGATACAACTTCCTGGACTATGTGGCTGCTATTATCATGTGTATTGGGCTCGCTATGTTTACTATTGGTAAGTATAGCTGTAACATTTTATTTACACAGTAATCAGATAAATAAAATAGGTAGATTACCTACCGCCTTGTATTTGAGTGAAGCCAAAAACTACGCTGCTTTCATGTATTTATACGCACACACTTACACAAAACTAGCATAGTTTCTTGTCAGTAGCTTTGTTTATTTACCCTCACATAATCACTTTCATAGCCCGACCATTTTAAAAATGGATTCATTTTTTTGTTAGGAATGATGGATCTACCTATTTTATTTATCTGAGAAACAATATATTCGTACTAACTACTTATTTGATTATTAATAATGGAAACTAAAATAAATATACCTTTTTTTAAGAATGAGATACAGACGTATATTCTATCTGATGTTTAGTGGTCACTGTCGCCCATGAATATCTGTAATTAACAACATAATATGTAACAGGGCATCTATCCGTAGTCAATCTCATGAGTTTTGCTACTCTCGAGGGCTAAATGTCCATCTCAAATAAAATTAGCAGGCACTCATCCAGAACTGTTTTACTCTAAAAATATTTGTCAAGCTCACTCTCCACTTTACAAAATATTTTTCAGCTGATGCCAAAACGTCACCAAACTTCGACATAGTCGGCGTCCTGATAATATCGCTGGCGTTGCTTTGCGACGCGATCATCGGCAACGTGCAAGAGAAGGCGATGAAGCAATTCCAAGCGACCAACAACGAGGTGGTGTTCTACTCGTACGCGATCGCCTGCCTCTATCTGCTGGCCATCACCGGCTTCTCTGGGATGCTTGTGCAGGGGTTCAGCTACTGTGCTACGGTAATCTTTACACTTATTAAAAAAAAGGCTTTCTACGCTCATAGTACATGCTATGATTTTCTCGTGTATCGTGGGCGCCATGGACACATAAACACCCAAACCCAGAACAGATAACTAAATCCGTAGTTCAGATATCTGTCTGGTTGGGAATCGAACCTAGAAACCTCTCCGTGTCAGATCGGTATGTGTCGAATTTATTATTTATCATCATCATTATGATTATCCAGAGATCACAGAATTACATCTTAAATCCGACTGGCAGGTAATACAATACTAGAAACCATAATGATATGTTGACTTAAGACGTAAATGAAACGTAAAGAAAGAGTAGACTCCGCTTAAAGCAATGTCGGTCACATCAAAAAGCATATACCCCATCTGCTTTTAGTCAAGAAAGATTAACTGCAAATAATATCACAAACTTATTAACCAACTGTGTCAGAAGGAGGGTAATGTTTTTTGAGTGTATGTACGTATATATGTCCATTTCTTTGGCATGTTTTACTGCCCAAACGACTTGATGGATTTTAACATAGGTGTCGTTGGATTTGTCTCAATTGTCATAGTGGCTGTATAATTTTTAAATATAGTGCCTGAAAACTGAAAACAACAGGTTTTAGGCAGCCACGTTTTTTCTTTTTAAATTATTTAATTTAATTATTTAATTAATATTAATAGTTTTTATACATTTCACATTCACAGGACTACCAAACAATGTACACGAATATACTCTTACTAAGTGTGAGCGGTTACCTGGGGCTGCAAGCGGTGTTGTCGCTGGTGAGACTGTGTGGAGCGGCGGTGGCGGTGACGGTCACCACTGCTAGGAAAGCTCTGTCCATTGCTGTCTCCTTCTTGCTGTTTAGCAAGCCGTTTGTGTTCCAGTGAGTATATAGTATTTATCTATCACTAGTTTTTTCCCGCGGCGTCACTCGCGCTAATGTGTACATGCTCATTTTCATTTACAATAATTAACATTGTATGCTTCAGCTATACTGCAAATGCTATTCATTAATTCATATAAACAGGCCATAGTAGAAAAGTAGGTACATTGTAGGTATAAAAGTTATTCATCTATCCCTCAAGAGTAATTTCTTTTTTCGGGATGAAAGGTACTCTATGTCCTTTTCCAGTACCCTGGCAATGTGTGTGCGAAATTCCATAACGATTGGTAAAGTAGTAAAAGCGTGAAGGCATTACAAACAATCAAACAAACAAATAAACGGATATTCACATTTATAATAATTAGGATTTAACTCTTAAGCCTGGTTTGCACTACGCTAGTATTGGGTAGAGAGTAATTTAGCTTCGTAACGTCTGATCAAGAAAGATTGAGTGTCTTTGGGAAATAGCAGGCATTTTAGCTAACATATTACTAGCTAGCTACTTGATTAAAATAGAAGTGTAGTGTGAACTAGGCTGAAGTCACTGCTACAGTAGCCTAATTTACCATATTAGACTATGCTGTAGTATCACTGATCTTCAAAACAATTGTCTCCATTATTTGAAGAAAAAAAAACAACTCTGAAATTACGTTGAATACCGGGAGGACCCATGAGTTGCAAAGCGAAGGTCGTTGGCCACATGCATTATATCCATGTAGACAAATTGTCCAGTGAGGTAAAAATGAGTAGCGGTAAAGTTGAGAGCAGTTGGAGGAAGTATCTATTTAATATTTCACTTAACGCAAATAACAAATGTATCATAAAGCAAATAACTAAAGTATTATTAATTCTATTTGCACAGATATGCCTGGTCAGGTATGCTAGTAGTGCTAGCAATATACCTGAACCACTACAGCAAGACGCGGCGAGGGTACGTGCCCTCCCCCCTGCTGCGGTGCTGGGCCTTCCTGCAGTCCTTCTACCAGTCGGAGTACCGCTACTTGAAGATGAAGACCAAAATGTATGCTGACACTGTTTAAAGAAATCGTGGTATAACTTGTGTGAGTCTATTGCACTATGGTATATTACCTGTTGACTGTTTTTATTGTAACTTTTAAATGTATTTTTTGTATTTTGAAATCTGTAATACACGTACAATTCGGCCAGATATGCGTCTCGTCTCATTCACAGATTAACAGGTTAAATAAATGGTTTATATGATTGAAATCAATAATGTGTCATAGTTAAATAGCTCTGATACATACTCTGTATTCATTGCCATGCCTATTGATAACACTAGAAAAGGATTTTTTTTTTACAATCAAGTCAGTAATAGGCCTGTTGCCAATTGTTTTTTTTTCTAGAGATCTTTGTAACAAAAATTGCTATGGTTTATTCAGAAATGTTTTTAAAGAGGATAGAAAAATGTGAATGTGAATTGTGTGGAAAATCTAGTTATTGATTTGATAATAATGCATTTTTAAATGCCAAATACTATAGGTTTCAATAACCTTTGCGTTTGTATAATAGACCCTGCATACTGCAAATGTTATTCAGAAATAAAACTTTTAATCAATGTTTTCTGTACTCATGCTACTTCAATGTAACATTTTTCTATTAAATATTACCAATAATTCCATTTTCTTGTAGTG
>DWPV01004043.1:0-14166 GCA_018251915.1 Urbanus proteus proteus
GCGAATCAATTCGCAAGTTCTTGCGATGCGTGTAGGGAGCTCGCAGATTTTTGCGATGCGACGTCGCATCGCAGTTTAGTGTACAGGCACTTACATCGGGTCAAGTCGCGATATCGTGTCGTGACACGACGTCGTGTCGTATGTCTACACGTTATCCTGTAGCGGTACGAAATTGTGTCTTTTTTAAGATTTTAACTCGTGTGACTTTTAACGATAAAATGCTGTGGACCTGGGTTATTATTCTCCTTTTTTTTTCTTAATTAGTTAGTCATGTGGAGACAAATCTCCATCCAATCCATCCATAAATCGCTATAGACGTGTTTATCTTTTTGCTGTACATAATAGGTAAATGTACATCATTTGTATCTATAGCCAATGATCAATTTGAGTAAAAACAAAGCAATCACGCATCTCGATTTTTTTTCGTAAAAGATCACGACACGACATCGTATCTGTTTGAGATTTCGTTCAACGTTTTTTTGCGAAAATGTTTATCTTTATCTGATAGGTATTACAAAAACAGAGTAGGGATGAGAAATATGATAGCGAAATGGATTGCTTTCGTGTATAAGTGTATGAGGAAAACTCACATGTCAGTTATGTTCTCTGGATGTGGGATTTTAACGATATTATTTTTGAGATAACGTAAGAGAAAAATATTTGGTAGGTTTACCTACTC
The DNA here is from genome assembly GCA_018251915.1 of Urbanus proteus proteus. Classification (NCBI taxonomy): domain Eukaryota; kingdom Metazoa; phylum Arthropoda; class Insecta; order Lepidoptera; family Hesperiidae; genus Urbanus; species Urbanus proteus. Next base: position 680 of record DWPV01004043.1, read on the forward strand.
TTTATTTACGTGCTGATTATTATTCGCATGGAAAAGATTGAATTCCTTGTATTTGTGTATAACTGAGTTTTTATAACATTTGAATACAAAATAACCATGCAGTCGTTACACGACACGACATGGCAGTGTCACGATGCGATGCCGTGTCGAATAGGTTTTACCTCAGTCAGTCACAACGAATAAATAGGTTTATTTCTGCCTTATAATGGCAGTGTTAAGCACTGCTGTGTTCTGGCTTGAAGGGTGTGGTCAGGGAGACAGACTTATCCGAGGCGTTCCATCTCAGTCCTCAGGGGTTGCAACGCATCTGTGGTCAACCCCGGGTATGACCGTGATCATATCTGGGGTTGATTACAAATGTCCATCGGCGGCAGTGGCCATCAGGTGGACTGCAAGCTCGTTTGTTAATCACATGCTATAAAAAAAGGTGAACGCTAGGTAAGTTGCTATTGTCCCTACCTCTACATAGAGCAGAGATTGTGAGCCAAAAATACTAGAAATTTGTGTAGCGATGAATATCGTTTTCGTTAAACAAAATGTACCTTTTAAAAAGTTGGATAAATGTTAATATGATTTGTGAAAAGTCTCGCGTCCCTATTGGTCCAGCAACGCCTATCCATTGAAAACAGCAATACAAAGTTTACAACGAATAGCATTAAGCAACAGGCACTTTTTCTTACATCATAATAATATTAATATTAGTATAATAAATATAAGCCATGAGTGTATAAAAATTTAGCTATAGCTAAACAATTACAGAAAAAGAAACAAACATGCAACTTTTTGAAAATAATTTATTACATACTTCTATTATTGTTGTACTATAGTGTGTAGTATGTAGTGTACATAGTGTTTAGTATTAATATATTCATAAATAGTTTCAGTTTGTCTGATAGTCACGACAAAATGGAAGAATTGTACTGAGACTTGACGTCGATAGTCTTATATTAAGGTAATAATATGGGGTAGTATTTTAGACCAGTATGTATTCGTAGCACTCGCTTCGTAGAGCTATCGTAGACACATGGCGTAGCAAATAGACGGAGATTTTGTCACAGTTGAAATTAATAGAGAATGTTGACACTGGACTGTTGGTAGATGGTAGAAAGTTTCGTAGTTCAAGCCCTCTCTCCCCAATCTATGATCATATACATAAGTCTATCCATAAGACTTGTATAAACGAAAATCTGGGACCTACATTTAACTGAATAACTTTTAATTGAACAGGAGACCTGTTTAAACCGACCCAGTATATCTTTCCCGAAGACTATTTAACGTTGTGTTACAACTACAAAAACCAAACACCCCGCTACACTGCTCCTTTAAATCCAGACGAACGTGTTCTAAATATTTAAACCGTATTCACAACGGAAATATTAGATTTTAATAGCTCACTTAACTTCCTCACTAAAATTAATTACATAACAAAATGCCTCAAATACTCCTAAATAACATTAATTTATACAAGGTAATGAACTCTAAAATATCGGATGTATTCTTAACGATGTTTATTCCCATAGGATTGGGAGTAATAAAACGGTTCAGGATAATGCCCGCTGCTGATTTAGCTCAAACGATAATAAACGTTGAGTAATTATTTACGTTTTTCTGTTACCGTTGCTTGTTACTGCTTGTTACTGTTTTGTTGATTCGGAGTTATATTTAGTTATATTCTTTTTAATATAACAGACGTATAGGTACTAATAAAGGTAAATCTTGAATTAATTTGACTACGCCTTAAGTTGTAAAATTGTAAAATAAGTGTGATTTGATTACTAATATAATAATTTAATAATATAATATAATAATACACTGCGATGAAGTTTTGATGATGAAGTCTATATCCTTTTGGCCTGAATACGGAAATACCAACATTAATATCATCTATAAACCAAAAATCCGAAACACATGACATATTAATTTGTTAAATTAATTGAGTAATATTTTAACGACCTTTATTAATAACATAATGTCATAATACGAACGAACGTGGTAACACGTTTCACGCTTAATTAAATCTGTTAACATATATTAATGAAATGGTAAATCACATACATATTCTTACATCCGATCTGTATCGTTACATGCGTTCTCGTATTTTATATACTGTCCCAGTTAACTTTACGAGATCAGTTATCACCAGTTAAACGGTATTAATGGGGCTTTTATTAGCAATATCACGGAGTGCACTGATTCTTACGTACTTAATGTAGGGCGTCCTAAAATTTGGATCCCGATTTAAGAAGATAATTTGTTCTTTTTTTTATAGGTAACCTAACGATAAGGCTACCTGATGGAAAGTAGTTACTGCCGTCTATGGACATTTGCAACACCAGAGGAATCACCAATGCATCGCCAGTTTTGAAGGAAAGCTCTTTTTGTACCCTTTTTGAAGAACCCCATGTCATAGCGCTCCAGGAATACCTCAATCTTGCAGAAGCAAGAATGCGTGGTATAATTAGTTTCGTGATTTAGTCAACCATTATTATTGTCTCCTTCACGACACGGTTGTCTTCTTAGAGATGGGCTTAGGCCATACTTTGCTGGCCATGTGTGAAATAGTACACTTCACTTGGGCGTTTTACTTCACCATTAAAGCAAGTAATGAATAATTTTAAATACATCCAATAACACAATCGTTCGTAGCTGTTTTACACGAATATCAGGCGTAGTTAGAATCCCAGACATGCTCTGGGATTTGAACTTTGAATTCTCAAACTATCATTGCTGTTGTTGACCTTGAAAACTAATTTTTGGACAAATACTTGTCGTATTGGTGTAAGAATTAATAAAACGTTGCAATTTTGCCTGAAATTCAATCAATTTCCAAATAACATTGCAACGAGACGGGTATTTTTACCGATTTCTAAAAATACTAAAATATTATGAAATATATTTTTTTAGAAATTCGTGAAAAGCTTTCTCGGTTTATTTTTATAATTCACGTGGTCATTGCATTTCTTAGAAAGGACTATTTTTTATACTTCTTTTAAATCCTTGCTCTAAAATAATTTAGGCGCAACCTGTATTCGGGATACAGTTGCGCCATTTCTCGCCTGGGTTATTTCTCATCTGGGTTATTTCTCGTTAGGGTTATAATAGTGAATGACTTGGCTCTCGGCCTTGAATGGGGTTACGGGTGAAGCGGTGTGGGCGTTCATTAATGAACGTAGGATATAATAGAACAATACGTATTATAACAAACTGTGATGATGTAGCATGTTATCCCAAAGTTTACTATAAATACTGTAAATTTAATTTTCAACATTAAGTTATATGAAAATTAATTGAGTAATTTTCAAAGTATGTTATGAACAAATAAAGGGTTCGGTATTATTAATTTTATGTATTTTTTATTTTTTGGCATTTATTATCCTAAAGTTTACAAAAGCAGATGAATAAAAGTATTGTGGAAATTGTAAGTATTTATTACGATTTAATAGGATAATCAAAAATTGCAAGGAAAACGCCGGTTTTTGTAAGATCCATTTTGGTTATTTTCCTTACCAATACAAAGAGCGAATTTCACATCATTCGGAGAAGTCTTTTCAAAAATTATGTAGTCTCTTGGTTAAGAACCCAAAAAACTTTTCTGAGAATCTCAATTAAACAATAGATAAATTTGTCTAATAGAGGTTTGAATCTGAATGGGGTGGAGTTGAATTTACATTATTTCGTACTTAGCTGAATATAAACTGGGCACGTCCTCATAACTTGTATAGTTTTTAAGAACTCTTTTCATAAATCCTAGAAATACATGAACATTGGAACCAAGCATTCGGATCTTAAGCTATAGAAAAACTGATTTTCGCGCGTAACGCCTCCGTTCTTTTACAAAAACTAAAAAAAAAATCTTCTATATTTTTTTAATTTATATAGATAATTCATTCAGTAACGAATGTATATAGATACTTTTATTGGAATTTTCTCGAATCAGGCCGTTGTCTTTATTTTCAAAATAGCTCAATTAATTATATTTAGTGAAATAAAATCAAGCGCGTGGGGTGTAATTTTATGTTATTTTCGCACGTCATTATCCTGAAAATGTCAAGGACCTCCGAGGTTAAGGGTGCCCAAATTTAGAGCCTTGTGTATGATTTATTTTTTCTCTTTGTGTAAAAAGTTTCGCACGCCTATCTACAAGATGAAGTACCTCTTAGCGGGTACAAGCAAAACAATCTCATATTTTTACATATCCACAATGAAATACCACTGTAACCTTTGAAGATATTGTATGTTTCGATTAAAAACCTTTCTCCTCTCGTGAATTATATTTTATTATATTATGAGTCTGAAATAAATAAAGGATTTATACGAGTATTGTGGAGGTTGAAAGAAATTTTGGAAATCTGGATTGATAATTGGACTTAGAAATACGTTGAAATTGCCGTCGCTTTTCCATAATTTTCAATAAATATTCCCAAAATAGAATCAGTTCCCTGGTTTTGGTAGTTATTATTATTTTATAGGTAAATTATAATAGGCTTTTAAATAAATATAGTGAATGAATACTCATCATGGCTTATATTTTAAACAACGGATTTGTTTATTTTAATAATAACCCTTATTTAGGATTATCTACTCTAAACATAAGCGTAGTTTATTTATACAATACATAATATTTAATAAAGATTTTTAACATATATTAAGTTGTATATGTAATGTAATAAATGTTTATTTATACTATAAATATAAAGCAAAAGAGTTGCGCCTGAGAAAATAAATACCAAATCATTTTCAATATTAATTGCTGTTTGGCCATTATATATTTTTTCATTTATCTAAAGGTTAGATTTAATAATATCTTTGGTTAGACTATTCAGCTATCTTTGATATTAAGTAGGGGTTAAATTGAAGACAAAATATCTAAGGACATTCAGCACCCTAATAAATTAATTGTTTAGCAAATTAACAATAAATATTCGTTGACAACATTATGACGGTAAGTCGTTATTACACGCTGTTTCCTGTTTTCAAAGATACCAAAGTCGTAAATTACAAGCAAATCGGAGCGTAGATCCATAAGTACCGAATGAATATTCATACAAATATTTGTCCTGGACTAAATACATTTGTATGAGGCCTTTGTAGCTGTGTAAGCTCGACCTGTTCGTGATCCATGCCACTTACTGATGTCGTATAATAAAGCGTTTAAACTTTTTGTGACAAGATAACACACTTGGGACGATTGGCCACGTCGCGCGAGAAGCGAATAGCGAAATTAATTAAACTGGCGATTCGTTGACTTTTGATCTAGTGGTCGAACAGCATTTGGTAGCAAAATCTTTGCAAAAGATATAGAAAATAATTTAATTTATATCATTTAAAATACAGTGTATTACTGGAAAAAGTATGGGTGAGTTCTTACTCATTTGTACTCACTTGAGTACAAATGAGTTAAGCGTTAATAAACACGTATGTGTTGTTTTTGACTTATTTTGATTAAGTAGCAAACTAATGTTCCGTAATCATCCTGTGTGCTATTGTTAGAATAGCTTGCATTTAATTACAGTTTCTTAAAAAAAGAAGTTTATTGTTTGTCGTTCACCAATTTAACAAGTACCTAACTAAAGGTCAATGTAACTGGCGTTTACCCTTGATTTTAAACTTTTAAGCCTAAAGAGGAAACGGAAGGAAAAGGTGTTTCCAAGATTCTTACGTATACCTAATTTCCTTTGTAATGCAACGTTCTTGTAAATTTCAAGCCTCTGTGTAAGTCGTGTGACTGTTTAATACCTGTGTATAATACATGTTTGCATTTGAAATATAACCGTCAAAAGCAAGCATTTTATCCACAAGGCCTTAAACAAGATATCTTTTCTTTCTGGAAATGGTTTTCAGGTGGAATTCATTACATCTGTCGTATGTTATTCTGAAGGTAATTTTATTATTCCATATGAATTAGAAGATAATACTCAAATCCAAATACTTGAATCCAGTTTTTTCCATAAACACGAAAAGAGAATTCCCACGTTGTGTTGTATTGTGATGTCATGTTCTGCGCTGTGCCGTGAGGTACTCTTTGTTAGATTTTAGCGCTTAGATCTTAATATTTTTATTGTTGTATAAATAATATTTATCTTGATATTATAATTGCGTTACATATTCCAGCGGGAAAGGTTTTCATAACTTAAATTCTAATTTATTAACATTTCTAGTACCTAGTAATTTACTATCTAAGTGCAATAAAAGCTAAATTACTTCATAAGATTCACAGCCAAATTACTGTTTGTTCCTAGTTTACAAGGCCTTGGGGGCCGATTTTGTGAATTGTATAATTTTAAGGTATGAGATTAACGCAGAAATGCTGTTGTAACGATTTTTCTCTTATAATTTAAGGATAAAGGTGTTATTTTGAATTATAAGAATTTAAAAAATCTTTTTATTCAACTGATAGTATAGAGCCAGTAACAAATCGTCGCAAACCTCATGTAAATCTATAAAGCTTTGTCCCTGCTTCTTAATTTACTTTTTTAAATTTAATTGCTGTTACTGGCAATGGGCTGAATAACAATGGTTAAGGAATTAGTAATTAAGCAATTGAGCCAGCAACAATTCCCTTCCACCGAAACTCAATACTGCATAATTATGCATTAAAAACAAACATTAAAGTATAACTTGTACAAAAATACTTTACACTACCATCATACAATTATACAATGCGTTCAAGATATATTTAATTAAAAATTGAATATAAAAAGAGTATCTTAAAAATTCACAAAATTAAAAATCGTGAGTCAGATTTCAATAACGAGAGCAATCGGTTACTCCAACTGGATTGTACATTTTTGTCTTTTATTAAATTTTAAAGAATATCGAGAATAATGATTCGAAAAATTCGATCGTTCTTATAATCAGAAATATTATGAAGTATTTATATGATACTAGCTTTTGCCCGGAGCTTCGTTCGCGTGGCCTACTGAAATGGGATGAAGATTTTCTTTGTATTAAAGTGTTTGTGTACCAAATTAAAAACCCGTTAAACCATCTTTGCGTAAAAGATTAATAGTTTTGATCGATTTTAAATATCGATCGTATCATCGACAGTAAATTGTAATATAGTAAAGCTTTAACTAGTTAAATAATTAATAAGATAATTGATTAATTAATAGTTAGACATATGCTATTGTGGATTTATTTGTAGTTTAATTAATATACTACAAGTTTCTAGTACATTACTTTGGTATATCTTATGGTTAAGGTAGCGTAAGCCTGCTGCGTTCTGGCTTGAAGGGTGTGGTCAGGGAGACAGGCTTATCCAAGGCGTTCCATCTCAGTCCTCAGGGGTAGCAACGTAAGTGTGGTCAACCCCAGGTATGACCGTGATCATATCTGGGGTTGATTACAAATGTCCATGGGCGGCAGCACCACTTACCATCAGGTGGACTGCAAGCTCGTTTGCTACTTACATGTTATAAAAAAAATACCACGTAGAAGAATTATTTTGTCTGCTACGCTACGCGCCTGCTACGTCTGTGGATGTAGAAGCGGCTTAAAAGCTAATACAGGTTGATTTAGTCGTATGAAAATGGAGACCGGTGTAACGAGGATGTCCCAAGTAAACTGTAATTGACGTTGATTTATAAGGGATGGGATCGGTCAGAGGGTCAATGTTGCCAATTACGTCAAATCGCGTTATGTGAGCGGTTGAGTGAACCCAAACGTTTATCTTGTATGCCTTATTCTTCCATCTCCTCTGAGTGAATTTATGTAGATACCATTATTTATGTAATGGAATCAGGTATTTTTCCTACGTATTTTTTTAATTAGACCAATTCAAAATATGAAATGAAAAGATTTATTGACATAACAAGTTGTACAAAATACATGTATAGACTGTTATTGGGGTACTCTTTTAAGTAGTACATAAGTAGTAGCAGTATATAAGTAGTACATTCAGAAAGGGGATAGTTGTAGTTTGAAGCAGCTCAAACATTTCGTTGCTAGGGCGTGGATGCCGGTTAACTTGTACTTATTTAAACGAGGTGATCGACTTTGTCCCCGACAGTGGTACTTATCCTTTACCCTTTACTAAAAGTTAAAGGTGTTAGTCAAAGTAAGGAAACACGTAAAGTCCTCTTGGCGTTATCCATCAAACTTGATGGCCTCAGCGGACCGCTCTCATGTTACGTATCATGACAAATCGCTTGCGGTATACATAGGATGTTCAACTCTCCATAGTTTAAGGCACGCCTAGTTGAAATTCGGCCTCTCAATCGATTAGTCGATCCGTCAGGTTACGTACTTCTATATTTTTAAAGTTATATGCGTATTAGATTTCTTTTTATTTTTTGCTACAACTGAATCATCGTGAGATCAAAATCAATCAACCATTGTGAGACAAAAAGATAGCTCTTAACATCATTAACATCATTGTGATGTCTACTAATTAGGATTTGCCAAGCACCATTGGGTATAGCCCAACCCTCTCAGAAGAGAGACCTTTGCCCAGTACTGGGACAGTACGTAGCTACCTATTAACTTGATGACGACTTCGTGTAGACATCCACGCCCAACAGTGACGACACTAGTCAAAATATTGTCGCCCATTTGACCGAGAAGTCACAGATTTAGATTGATCTTATTTCTATCTAGACACACTACGTCAAACCCACATTTTCAGAAGCCAATGAAATTCAATGGACTAAATAGTCAATGACATAAGTCACTGAGTAACTGGACGAAGTTATCATAACATTATGAAGGATCCAGTCGCCTTTTTCTAATCGAGTGAGTTACGTATTTGGGGTGTCTGAATTCGGTCGGAAGACATTATGTTTGTCACTGTTTCTAAGTAGAACGAGTTATTGTTTATTTAGTATTTCTGTATATTTACAAGTTACAACTTCATTTATGATCTCACTTTATTTAACCCCCGACGCAAAAAAAAAACCTTTTCCATACTCAGAGTACCTGAGTATTCTGACATTTTTCTACAGAAAAATGTCAGAATTATGAATTTAGGTTTCTGTTCTGTATCTGGGTGTTTGTGTACTCGCCTTCGTGTGTTTTGATGGTACCCACGTCAACTCTAAAGTCCTAGTGTGGGTACAATGGAAACACACAAAGGCGAGTACACAAACACCCAGATACAGAACAGAAACCTAAATTCATAATTCTGTCATTTTTCTGTCCGGGAATCGAACTCGAACCCACTGCTTGTCAGACTAGTATAGAGACTTCCGCTATGCGAGTCTTCAAAAAAGCCCTTCTTTTCTTTCTTTTATAATAAGTTTGACATCTATACCTTTGAATCTATGTATGTCATAACTCCAAAATATTTTTTAACCTACAGATTTGAACCAATATTTAATCCAAATATTCCCTAATGGTAACGTTACAAAAATATAAACATATCAAAGAAATTGATCACCAAAAGTTATTTACAAGTTATTACATTTCGTAAATATCCTCAAAGTTGTAATCTCATTAAATGCAAATAAATAACGCGGAATACGGCTGTCCAAAATATTATTTAGACAATTGTTTAGACGGTTTTATTGTTTTTCTTACAATTTCTTAATGTGAACTGACACCTAGAAGTTACTTTATTTCGCCTTAAGTTTAGTAATTTATTAATATTTCTTTACAATTTACGACTTTGTATTATATTGTTATACTAGCTTTTGCCCACGGTTCCGCATGAGTTAAAACCTATAAACTTTCCTGTTGAATCTATCTATCTTTTAAGAAAACCGCATCAAAATCCGTTAAGTTGATTTTGAAGACTTTGTTTTATAACATTAATGTATAGAGTAGCTAAATTGGAAACAACTCGTCTCAGACGACAAGTAAGCGCTATAGATTTCTAAGAATTAAGATACGGTCTCGTACTTTTCCAGTCCAAAGGCGAGAGAGTCCTTAAAAATATCTTAACGTTAACAAAATAAGTTTTTAAAAGCTGCAACTAACAATGTTTGTCAGGTTTCCAAGAAGTTTGAAAGTTATTTACGCTTGGAATGAATGCACAATTGTACACTAAGACCTGGTCTTAGCATTTTCAATTTATCTGTGTATCCTTATTTCACGATGTAAACTAAACTAGTAATTGTGATTGTAAATCAAAAATAAGCAACTCTAGATAACATTTTTTCATAATTTTATAAACAAAATCATAACTTAGAAACGTACTTATAGTATACTAGTCCTTACGTTCTTTTATATCCGTTGAGCAGCTTCTAACAGTCAAAGAGATTCATAACATATAATCTATTTTGCATACCGCTTAGCTGTTACGTACAGTTCTACCTCAGATTTTACTTGGTGTTTGGTTTTTGGACTGGCCGAAATACCAAAATGAAATAAATCTAAATTCAAAATTTTAAATACTTAACCCGACCATTTTAAAAATGGCTACATTTTTTGTTAGTAATTATAGATCTACCTACTTTATCTATCGGAGGGTGCGACACAGGACTCCAATATAAGTGGGATGTGAAGTGCACAAGGCTAACCGGTCGGCAAAGGATTGCACGGAAGATTGAGGTATTTAAATATTGAAATCATCTACATTGTCGTCACTGATTCGCAAGAGTTTCTAAATTATTTTCGGATCAAACCAGCAACCTAAAATTCATCCACTTGGTTATGGGCGTATCATAAAAACAGTCAGGAAATACATGAATACTTGTCTGAGAATTGTGTTACAAATATTCATAAACGCCCGTGAAACCTGTCAATCTGCATTTGAAACGTGAACCTAAAAGGCCGAAGAGGGCTTTGGTTGAAGTTAGAAGGTCTCACTCTGAGAGTAGGCAAGTGAAGTAAGAGTGGGAGAGAAATTAAAATATCTACACTTATAGAAAAAATAAACCTTCAAGTTGATGGCAAAGAGAGAAAGTTTTATCATTAAAAGGTCATAAGAACAGTTCCAAGAGAAAGAACTTCTTCGCTTTGAAAGTGAAGAATTTTAAACTTAGTCCAAAGTAAATACCTTTTGTTAAGAAGATACAGAAGTTACATCTTTAGAACTTACACCGGATGCGTTTTTCATTAAGTTGTTGATAGTATGCGTGGGTATTCAGTTAAACAGCTAGAATTTAATAATAAGAACTTCTGTGTAGGAAGTCAGTTCTAAGACAAAAGATGTTTCAAAAGTTAGAACATAACATTACAATATTATTTTTATACTATATTATACATGCAGCCCACCTGATATATGACCACTGCTTCACACTTTGTAATAAATCATTCCCAGATAAGATCACAGTTTTACCTGAGATCGGTTAAAGATGCGTTGCTAACCCTGATGACTAAGTTGGAAGTGGTACGTTGGATAAGTGTCCTACCACATCCTTCAAATCAGAACACAGCAGCGCTTAACACTGCTGCTATAAGGCAGAATTGGGTGTGGTGATAGAGCCGCCGGAGTCGAATCACATATAAGTTCTACCACCGTTAACATTAGAGTAGGTATACTAAAACGATAGTAACCTATGTCAGTTGAAGCACGCATACATAAGTACCATTTTACTGTAAATGAATTGTCTAATTAAGCAGTATTAATTATGACTTGAATTAGTTATTGATTTGGCAGGAAAGGATCTCATCAAACCGCATTCTGTTAAGAGGACAGGGATGGAATAATAAAGCAATTAATAACTTGATTCTGGCTAGCCCTTTCATGAATATTGATTGTGTTTCGTCATCGACTGAAGTTGATATTGTAGGTATACCAAATTTTATACCATTCCATATCAATATTGTGCAATAGGTCTTACCTAATGATCTATCATTCATTCTTTTGAGGTCCCCTGTGGTCTTCCTCTGCACTGCGAAGAGAACTCCGTGATCTCAGCAGAAAAAGCCATCCGGAGTCCTCTGAGTGCGTTGCCCCATCGGGCTCTACTTCGGGCGACGGCTACTGTCGCCTCACTGTCATGTCGATCCTTACCTTTCCCGGGCTCGATTTTTTTGATATAGACCTCACCTAAAGGAGTATGTTTTAGTAACAGCACCCGGATGCATATTAGTGACCGCAGATGCATTACTTCCTCCTTCTCGACAGAATCCAACAAATGATAGCAACGTTTTCCGTGCGTGTCAAGCATGGTGACTATTGAAAAAACCTTCATTAGGTTAGACCTAAGTCCAGCCGTGGACCTCATTGGTATGGACGTATATAAATTAAAATAAACTGAGAACATAACTTATACTTTATCCTGATTCTACGCTTCTAGCACAAATTAGTTATATTTCTTCCCACGAAAGAAATATTATCATGATAAAATAATTTACGGACGGACGGACCGTCTACTGCAGAATAATAGCGGTTTCCTACTAATTTGTGATAGTCCACGCAGGTCCCTTGACTAAATAAATCACGATAAGAGTGGTAGAGACAATGATTAATTTAAATAATAAATTGAAACAGCCGTTTATTTTTATTACGGCCAATTCTGCTACCAAACGAAGGTTTTCAAATTAATTGTGGATGTACATTGACTAATTTCAGTAATATATTAAGCCTGTTAAAAATAAAGCTAGGACGTTCAGACGAGTAACGAAATTGGTGTTTATTGGGATCGTATTTTACAAAATATAATTTGCTCTGAAAATATGTTTTGTTTCATTTAATCTTTTTTTTATTAACTATCCTCGTTGACTAAATGTTTTTTTTTTTAGTTGACTATTAGGGAATGCTCATAGTAATGAGTGCTCCATTGTACCACTTGTACTTATGTATAAGAAGATGAATAAATAAAAAAAGTACGAGTAATTCAAAATGTAGGTAAGTATTTAAAATATGCATTTAAATACAGTCTTATCTTTTAAATCAGATAAGTACTTATATACTGAGAAACTTAGTGGTGATCATCCTATTTATAAAATAGTTATGAATTTGCTTTACCTTGCAGGTTAACATTTAAGTTTTCAAAAGAATCGAGTTGCATAACTTTTGTCATTTAAAATGAGTTATTTATGCATACAACAGTAATTTTTGCTGTTTGTCATAATTCGCATTCAACTTTCAGTAAGCTCAATTTAACTAGAATGGAACAAATTTAATTTGTCGCATTTAATTACACGATTTTGCCCAATTAGCATGCAGTCCGCTGTCCCTGCATATTTATTAAATGGATATCTATACTCGTAGTATAAATATACTATAATTAGTTATTTAAATATACGACATTAGTCTCATACCTTATACCTTGAAATTACATATACCTTACGTTCTAGGCATAGTTGTACGCTAGATCGAACTCACACTCTTACCGCGTAATCTCCAAGGCCACTTTTGGAGGCTTCTTACTTAGTCAGGCTATATCTTAGCTCTATTTTAGTCCCCAGATTACATGGACAAGTTTGTCTAGTAATCCAAAGATTTTTAACATACTTATGATTATGAATGACATGGACCTAATGACATATGACGAAAATGAATATTATTTAGGAACTAGCTGATCTCCGCGGTTTCACCCGCGTTAAAAAGTAAAAAGGAATACTTATCTAAACATAGGTAACATCCCGCGCTCCCCCGAGGA
>DWPV01004044.1:0-14163 GCA_018251915.1 Urbanus proteus proteus
CATACATAAAAAAAAAAAAAAAAAAATACATACATCCGAACATAGTACCTCCTCCTTTTCGAAGTCGGTAAAAATATAAGCTAATCACTAATGTTACAACATTTTTTTATTTCTTTTATATTAATCTTACTAAATTTGATGTTGTAAATTAAGTGTCGAAGGATCATTAATAGATGTAGAGATTAACATTTAAATTAAAATATTTATTGCTATTAGACCTTCGCATTGGAATATAAAGTAATGTTTCAGGTTATATTGCAATAAATTGCGTTTTGTATCAATAATGTCAAGTTTTATAGTTTGTATAGTTACACATACAATTCAAATTTCAATACTTGATAATTTACTGCTTAAAGCGATTGCTAATTGAAATACATACGTATTTTTTTTGGGATGTAGTGTTAATTTTATTTCACATTTTATTTATTTTAAATAATTAATACGTTAAATAACAAATCGTCAAATAACTGACGATGCCTCTATTAATGGTGTTGTCAAAAAGTATTTTATCTAATAAAATATGGTTTGTAGAATTTTGAAAAATTAAGGTTTATAATATACTAGCTGAGCCCCGCGGTTTCATTCGCGTCGAAAAAGTATATATATTGTGAATCTAAACCATCAGATCCCCTTGTACACACACAAAAAATTTCATCAAAATCGGTCCAGTCGTTTAAAAGAAGTTCAGTGACGAAGAATTATATATAAAAAGATAATCATACATACACAACATATCTATATACCAGATATTTCGGTTATTTCTTTAATGTTCCATGGCCGGGGATTGAACCCGCAGCCTTTTTTAGAACTCATAGACAATTCTTGTGTCACTCGTTTCATCTATAAACTTGACATAGAAATCTAATAGGCTTACTTCCTAATGTAAGTTGCAATACAACTAACTTTATTGCCAAGAAACCATAAATTCAGCTTACTACGAAATTTGCATAATTTGAGCAAATATTTACTGCCTTAGTTGCAAAATTACAACTATCTGATGCATAACATCTGCGATGTAAAAAAATAAATACATGGTTTTATTGTAATACGTATGATATTTGAAAGTTAAAAAATATGTATATCATGAGACACGTTCAGGTTTTCCAGCATTAGTGCTAAAATTAAACAAATACCTTAAACTCCTATCTTAGGATTTTCTCTTGTGTTGTGGGTGCCAAGGGTGTACAATGGTGAATACGCAAACACCCTTAACCACAAAAACAGATAAGAAAACAAAAATCGTTCTTCAGATATCTGTCTGACTGAATAACCTATATTACGTGTCATACATTTAGCTATCTTCCAGTGAAAATCACGTCAAAATCGGTCCAGCCGTTTAGAAAATTACCTCATCCAAACATTTTGTTTCTTAATTGCATTATCATGTATACTTTTATATGCAAAAAAATGTTATTTTAAAATCACAATCATACACTTAAATTTAATTATTTGTATAGATTATTAATTAATTTGATCTGATCTTCAGTCCCTTCAAAACTATGTAGGTATTCATTGTAGTAAAATACCTTCTATATATTTAATCACAGTTTGACTAACACAGTTATTCGCTTAATGTCACAAGATAGGCTATCTCAGAGGAAACCTTAAATAAGCCCGGAACTTTACAATCCTATTGTGTTAACCGAGAAAGCTCATGGCAACGGACCCATATTTCTTGCGACGAAATCGTCCAGTCACATTCGGTTTCCTGCCTCTTCCATCGTAGACTACTTACGAAGTGAATTATGTAACGTAATAAATAAACTATATAGTTCGTTTATGTCGTATTTTCCAAAATTGTTTCTAGTAAAATAGATTTCTTATATATACTGTGTATATCTTAAGATTTCTATATATATCTCTATTTATAAATATCCATATCTTTGGAAATTGTTTATTAGAATTACGGAGGAGTATAGAGATCGATTTTAAACCACACAGTTCGCAACCTCTTTTTATAAATTCCTACTGCTGGGCACGTGTTCCCTCTCAGAAGAGGGTTTAGGCTAAAATCTACCATATCGATCTAGCTTAGGTTTTTAAAACAACAACAACCTCTTACCTGACTTTTTAAAATCTTAGGCATGTAACTTTACTTCCCTTGTTTTCTTTAACTGTTATAGCCAGTAATAACTAATACCTTATGTCACATAACTTTAAAAATAGGTTAGTAACATGGCCTAACACGACATTCAGAGTCCTATAGAGAGTTCAGTATAAGAAAACTCACTATTTTTTTAGAGTTATTATATTTTTTTAATTACTAAGTATTCAGTTGCCTTGTTAGATTTCTGTCTCTATTATGTAAATTCCTATCTAAAATGGCATAAGATTGCGGTGATCTATGATACTCGTTATGGCTAGTCCGATAGCTGTTGAACCACCTGACCGTACAAGCCTAACACCAGTAGCGTCTACGTGGAAAGATTGTAAATGTACAATGTTTTCTATAAATAGAAATATTGTGAATTTGCATTTATTATTCTTTGCGTCTTTTATATTGCGTTGTAAGTTTTATTTCGTCATAAATGAAAATAAAATGTTTTCTTTAACATTTTTAGTTTGTTTAGGATATTAATTGTTACATAAGCTTTTTAATAACAATGAAGTAGCAAACGAGCATGCAGTTCACTAAATAGAACGTAGTCACTAATGGCCACGGACATCTGAACCAACGTTATATAGAACAGAGGTTTAATTGAAGACAATCCGTTGCTACACTTGAGAACTATGGTCGCATCATTGTAAGTCAGGTGCTAACCACATTCTTCGATCGAAAGAAAAGATCGGCTGCAGATCAAAATTGCTCTAAACCTTCTACCACCTTTAATTAGTATTAACAAACACTAAATCTATGTTGCACATAAAATACAACAAGCCATTAACCATAAAATTAATATATTATTTGGATAATATATCATTAGCCAACTTCACGGTGAACAAATTACTTTATTAGTTTCACATTTATATAACTCTTTTATTTTTAGAACGATATAAGTGAGTCGTTGATTCCAATCTTGGAAATAAAAAATGTACTCATCTGAACTTGAGACTCCTTGGCCATCGCCCGCAAGGCTAGACAAAAACATAGGAAAACGTGCCACGAAGTTCTTTTTATATTCGGCAGCGTAGCAAAAACATAATTAATGATGAAGACTGTAATTACTTTAAACAGTAGAGTCAACAGCGCGTAGCGTATGTCTTTAATATATTAATTTAATGTAATGAACATAAGAGTATAATATAGACAAAGGTCGCTTAGAGATATTATAATCAAACATTAAGTATTCTTTGAAGTTCGAATCCGGAGGCACCTCCACCATACGAAGTGTTAAGTGTAGCTATGTTCTGACTGAAGCGCACATAGCCCTGAAGATTGCGTAGATCTTAACCGATCTACAACGTCGGGCGTGGTGGATGGGTGACCGCTAACAGCATAAAAATGCGCGTTCCCGTTTCCTCACCTAAGATATGATTCTAATCATATATGCGGTTGACTACAAAATGGTGTTCATAGGCAGCAGAGTAGGTACTATAAGTCATTAACAATAGTAGGTACTGCATAATTCTTTGCTACCTTTACATTACAAAAAACAAATATAAATATAAATGTATCCATGTATTTAACTAGTTCACTAGCTCAGCAATCCTAAACAATTATTTCAAAGAAGAAATAGCAATCGAAGTAAACAATAGTTAATTAAAACTAATTGGATATATTCTACGCATTTGCTAATAAAAAGTTCATATGTCGCGTGCACTCAGTAACTCTATACGAAATACGAAAACCGCGTCGGATGTACACAGCAATATATATTTACCGGTCTATTTTGTTCCCTAATTGATGGTCTTGTAAGGAACTATTGAAATGCATTGCATCATTACATAACGTAAAGTACGTGTGTAATCGCAATTGTTTCCATAGATATCGATCGAGTTCGCGATCTATTTGTCTGATTTGCATGTTAGTATGTAGTTGGCCTTCTCTTCGATATTTTATTGGTACCAAAACGATCGTCGAAGATATAATGTTGAATACACAAGATTTCAAAAGATTTACTGAGAGATCTGTGAGTGCATTTTAACAAAAATAGAAAATTCGATGAAAAAATGCAACATGTCATAAACAATCACCATTTCCTGTTCATATAGTAAACTATTCTATAAAAATGCGAAGGCTATATGTCTTAAACATAGATCAGTCTGATGGAAAAGTTGGTATTTCTACTTTTAAGAATAAAAATTATTATTCTAATACTATGGATATTATTAATTAATACTTATTACAGACCAAAGTTTTTCGATACTTTTCTTTCCAGTTAAAGTGTCTTATTTATTAATTAGCCAAAAATTCTGTACTATTAGCTTTTCATTATATGGTACCTACGTATATTAGTTCAATATAATGGTTATATGTTCGTACAATACATATAATAGCTCTTATATTATACAAAAAAAAACAATTTAACGCAATGTTTTTATAGTCGTCATTGAATATCAATGATGCGAAGGGAATACTAGTTTTTCTTCAACGCGTAAATCGATTGAATGCTTTATGCGTTTACAAAAACTCACAGGTTATGCCTATTATGTATCCATTCGTTAACATATTATGTCGTGAACAAAAAGTTGTTATTTGTACGAGTATTCAAATGACCTTTTTAAGGCGACGTTACTACGACGGGGCTAATTGAATTAAAATAATTCATATTATAAATGATTAAGTCGACTATAATTAAACACATACATAGTAATGAACAATTTCTTGGAGTATACAACTTATCTATTATAGCCTTCATTTATTTTTTCTTCTATAATTAATAAATAATAATGTAAAATAACTGATATTTAATCTTTAGTAACAAAATGATTATAAAAACTACTCGGTAATATTTTAAACTGCGTTCGTGTAAAATAAAATATACAGCGCCATTTGTTTCCACAAATAATTCCCTGATACTGAGAGTAGGTATATGCTACAGAGTAAATACAACTTATATCTAAAGGTTCAGTATCAGTATCAGGTATCAGGGAAATAAATGGCGCTGTATATTCCATTTTCATTATATTTTTTGAGTCATTCAATAAATAACTTTTCTTTAAACGACATTCCTATGTATAAACTAAGATCAACCATATCCAATTATTATAATTGGAAGCATGTCTAGCTAGCTTTGATTGTGATTTAAGATGACAGAACCACTTCACTTGATGTATATGGTTCAAATGTATGCATAATTGAACCATTATTAATTGAATTATTTCCCTTTACAGCTCATAAATTCTTTTGTTATTTGCACTTAATATATTGCACAACTGGCAATTAACCAATCGGGCAGTTCCACTGTAATACCTCTTCACTGTCATTGGCCGTCTGTGAACAAGGATATCTGTAAAAACTAAAGAAGAATGGAGTACTATACCTACTAGGTACCTATATCAGGCATTCACTATAGATGCCTAATATCCTAGTGAGGCTAGTATTGTATGATCTAAGATTTCTTCTGTCATGGACACATAGTACCTAATGCATAACATTACCCTAACATACAGAAAATAGAATAACATTTAGGCTCAGAGCTCACAAAGTGGTTTTCAGTCGCATTTGCTAGTAGACTCGAAAAAGCGGATTTTATTTAAACTCATTAAAGCGCAGTTTTTGGTGATAATGTAGCCGCCGAATATGATTACAATTGTATCTGTGGTCATGCCTAAGAACTATCGATAGTTCTGAGTCTTACGTGTTTCATTACCAGAGGTTTGAAATGGAAACCCATGACTTGAAGCGATTGCACATGACAATAAAATTGACCTTACCAGTAATATAACTAATACGTTTAATTACGCACACGACCCTTTATCTACAATAAATCCATAAAAGTAAGTAAAGTGGTAGTTATAACATTTTTTGTTATTTAATGTGGAATTGTACATATCTAGAATTGCATTATGCAACGTCCAGATGCACAACTAGGCAAAGCTGATATTTAATTAATACCTATTGTGATTCAATGTCAAAATCGAGTTAGGTAATGACAACATTGTACTGCATTTGTGACATGCAATATGATATTTGCAAATGTAAGTAGGTTGTTATTAATGCTAGAGTGTGATGTATTACACCTTGAAATGATACTTTGGTGGGTGGCGTTCATGATACCTGGGTTTTATCCCTTATCAATTGGCCTGGTAATATTCTCTTGTTCAATTCGAATCATATGCAAAAAAAGTTCGTGATGATCAAGTTACAAGAAGTTCATATCTTTTCAGATATGGGTTAGGTTCGTTGAAGTTACGTTAGGAACTACTATCCAAAAAATGTTTTGATTGGCATTAAACATAGGAGATAGGTACCTGCCTATAATACTTAAGTAATACGTAGGTACCGACCACTACTTCATATCAGATTCAAACCGACTTTCCTAGACTGGGATATTAATATTTATGCCATTAAATATATTTTAATGCATATTTATAGATAATAATATGCAATTTTTTCAAGTGCATATACCACAAGTTATTACGTGATAAAACCCGTTATTCATGATGCATTTAAAGTGAACCAGTTAGTAACAAAGTAATAAATAATTATTCGAGCGTGTTAACAACATAATAATATGATGATGAAGGAGTTGACAACTATATAACTACACATAATACAGACACTATACAATCGGGGTAAAAAAGTGTACAAGACTGGCACGCAATTTAGTGTTAATTGGCCTAGAATTGTCTATAATAAAATAGCTTTCTATTAAAGACTATATTGGAAGTCTTCAATACATGGATGCTTTTCGTATGAAAATTAAGTAGTAACCAAATATGTAGGTATTGCACATCATGCAATGAAAGTAACTTAATTGTAATTGAAATTGAAACAAGATGTGCTGATCATTAGAGCCGAAAACTAGAGTTACTTTCTTGAAATACACTGAAAAGTTTCTACTGTGAATCTTAATATAGGTACCTATTGCCACTATCATAGTTTCATGTCAGCTAATTCTTGTCTCAGCTAAGTTTGTAATATTCAAATATATGAAAATATATATTGTAAAGAAACATTAGAGATGGTAATAACCTAGGTCCTTTAACGAGGGTATTTTAATACCGCTTATACGTTCGATAAGTCATAAATTGTTGAATAATTATGCAGGGTAATTATATTTCAGCACTAAATACGTTATAGCTTGATTAATATCCCCCGTTAAACTATTAGCTTTAGGTATACCTTTCCGAACATATTTGATTAACATCGGAATCTTCCTAGCAGAAAACATTACGAGAATCGTAACAAATTGCAATATTTTTCCACTACATTCCTTACGCGAATGAATTACTACGTGTTAGAATAATTTATCGATTAGGTACTTCGGAACCACTAATAAGGATTAACTGCGTGTTGATTAATTGAGTAGAGAGTTGCTTTGTTGCACACTGCGTGTCGATGTATGTATGCAAATAAAAACGACTGTCATAAAGTATCCCTATAAGGAATACGATACATTCTTGTAAAGTTACTTTCTATTAGGTGTCATTAAAATAGTATTTACTGTTTTTTTTGTAAAATTCATATTATACAATTTTAATAAATAAATAAATAAATGACATACTTATTCGGGCTGTTCCAACTTAGTCCTAATCGACGCATCTGTGACTGACTTTAGATAGAACTATAATTTTATCTGGCGTTGATACAGATGCTCATAGGTGGCAGCTGCCATTTACCATCAGATGTGGTGCATACTCTTTTGATATTTTCGTAATATAAAAAATAACTATTTAGTTTTTGTACGCCAATATTATAAACGTACATAATTATATGCCTGCATAACTTAAGAGCTTCATTTGCCAGATAAAGACATAGACAACATTCGAGGACCTTTCATTTTCATTTACATATGTTCTCTTAACGATGCTGCTGATCTATTACTACCTAAGTTTGCTTCTAGATAGGTTGGCTACAGCCTATGTCCGCTTTGGCATTCTGTAGGATTTGTCACCCGGGGAAATACCAAGCGTAACTTTCTCTATGTCATGTTTAGTGATGTTTAGACGAGCTTTATCCTGAAAAATACGATTGATATCTATTACATTTTTTATTTATATAATTTTTACATAAGAATAGCTAGTATTCGTACATTATAACATAAGGAATAAATACAATATGACAAGCTTAGGAATGTGTAGGTACATTGCCACAGATAAATAAAATAGGTATATTACTCACCCCCTTGTATTTGAGTGAACCAAAAAAACTACGCTACTTTCATTTATACACACACAATTACACAAAACTGGCGTAGTTTCTTGTCAGTACCTTTAGTTTATTTACGCTTACATAATTACGTTTCTAACCCGAAAATTTTAAAAATGGCTTCATTTTTTGTTAGGAATGATAAATCTATCTACTTTATTTAACTGAGGTACATTTCAATCACAATAAATTTTATAAATTCTTATAATGATTTATCTTATAAATATTCTACAAATAGACCTATGATAGACATAGCATATGACTTACGCGTATTACTTGTTTGCAACTTCTTAGTAAGGATCAAGCCTGATATTTACTTTACATTCTCAAACATTGTATTATGTAAAATTCCTTCAACAGTCTTTATATTACACATAAAGGCTAGTTGACGCACAACTCACATATCGACGACTTCCTTACACGTACAGGAAGATAAACTCGACATTAATAGGCTTTTACTATTGTTTAAGTATAATATCTGTAGAAACAGAGCCCCTTTCTTCACGTAACGGGATGGGAGTTAGTATTCTGTGCGTTTATATGGAAATTGGAGTAAGGAAATGTTCTTTGTTTGTGCCAATCGCACGTCTGATATCTGTCTCCAAGTAGGTTTGTCCCTTTTATGGACTATGCGGAAAGCATTTCACTTCTAATTGGATTATTTGAGCTTTTTCAGCACGTTACGTATGTTTAACTTGTCTTCGTTGCTGGTACATACATATAAATGTATCTTAGTTCTTTGTTATTTTTTGTACCTTTATTGGATACCATTGTATTACTTTTTATATGGTCGTTAAGTTCATTACTTTTTTGTCTGTTAGGACGTACGTGGTAAAAACTATTACATTATGTCGTAAAGATAATATGATGCCAATGTACTCGGTTTTTTATGAGCTTGACAATCGATTATAAGAAGATTGTTTATTTAATTGGATGCATTGTGAAGTTGCTATGTGACGTTTTTTGTCTTTTTAATTATTGTGATAATAAGAGCTGCGTTATCCTATGTGAAATTAATTATCGTAAGAAATACGGCGTCCCCTGTAAAACTACCTAATCGTATCTCGGCACGAAATCAAGCAACATTGTTTTATATGGTTAACTTAAGAATTAGGGACATACAAATAGAAATCTATATAAAACGATGATAGTATATAGTTATACCCATTGTAAGGTATAACTATATACTGGTAAGTCAATTAAGTCAATTGTTCACTTGTATAATTAATAAATGATAATTAATATCATCTAATTAAAACATACAAGTATAAAATATATATTGAATCAATTTATATAAACATTGAATAAGGTTTTTTTCTAAAAACACCTTTAGCGTTTTGTGGACAATGTGCTCATTAGTTTGAAGGTAAAGTATATTCACTAAAACCAGAAATCCTCTGCAATCAGGAGGTCATATCTGGCTAAACGCTAGGTCAATTATAGGAAACATGGCTGTTTTAATGTTTTATGTTTTATGGATGCGCTAAGAGACAAAGTGACTATTTCCTGCCTTTTATGATTCGTATAAAAGAATTGGATGCGATGTAATTGTACGTCATTCATTGTTTTGTTCGTTGGCTATGAAAATAAAATAAATGATCAGTTTGAAAGAAATTTAAAGATTTGTAAAATCTTTTATGGTTTGGCTGTAATGGTATAACCGTCACGTCTATTTCTACTATATAACAGCAATGTCAAACGCTGTTCTGTTTGAAATAATAGACGTCTGTAAGAGCAGCAATTAATAGGTATGTGTCCGATTTCAGGTATAAACCAATCCTGATACTGATTGATTACAGATTAGTATAATCCCTTACTAATTGATAAACTGCATGCTTACTTGGATACTGTGAAGATATCTTTATAAGAATAGTTTACTTTTATTTTATTAACAAACATTTTACATATTTTCATTTATACGACTAAAACTAATTATAAACAAAGAACCTAAATATAAACGAATATAATTAATAAAGTAATACTTATAAATTAAATACGCCATCCAAAACTCGGATACTTAATTAATCTAGTAGTTCTAGTTTTCAACTAGCATATCGATATAACAAACTCACGAGCCTCGCAAGATACAATCAAAATTCATTCATTAAGAAAACAAAAAGCGCGTTAAAACTAACAAGCACAACACTAATTACAATAGCAGCTAAATATTTCGTTAGAAACGGTTGCTACATCTGATTCTAACACGAGCTGAGTCCATATCGGTTTCGACATGCCAGCTCTTCCCATGACTGCGGTATCAAATGTCTCTGCTATTTTGAAATCGGTAACCAGTTTCGTTGTTAAATTTTTGTAAGCAGATACGGTTTTTGTATTGTAACTAGCTTTTGCTGGCGGCTTAGCTTTCTTCCTCTTAAATCACTTTATCAATAAAAAAAATCGTATCAAAATCCGTGACGTAGTTTTAAAGATCTTAGCCTACATAGGAACAGATAGCGTAAAGAGGTTTTGTTTTATACTATGTAAGCATACATAAGAACAGACAGCGGAAAGCGACTTTGTTATAAACTATGTAGTGATTGTGATAGTAAAGTGTTGAATCTCAATTTTGATGGCAAGTGGTAACTGTCTTCCATGGATATGTAATTAACACTACATAGGATTAGTCTTACCTGAAGTTAGCCACAGATGCGTCGCCATCCTTGAGGACTCAGTTTGAACGCTTCGTATGATAAGTGTTCACTTAGAACATAGCAGTATTAAACTTGTTGGAAGCATTATTAAAAAGGCATGTAAAAATATATATATTCCAAATATATATTACCTAGTACCTGCATTTGCTATTAGTACAACACCTTATATGCTACCTGATATGTTCCAGTTAGGGACCCCATTTACTTAAATTAAAATTAATTAGTGACAATCAATTAAATTCAAAGATTTTACAATAGGTTACACAGGAATATAAATTAATTAATAGGCGTAAAAAGTCTCGGTAGGTAACAATACTAATTTAATTAAGTTTTTTTCTTCAGTGTACCTACCTACATACCTATATTAATTATTCGCACGTATAAAATCTCTCATGTTTAACATTACAACTACTTGAATAAAAATAATCACAGTAGCTTGCTCCCTCGACGTCTACTTTTTGTTTTTGCTAATGCAATACGAAATAACCAATCTATTTTCATTACGAACATCTAACAACGTTGCTTTGATCTTGAAAACGTCTATATTGGCCTTGACCGCATCAATACATGAAGACTATTAACTATAGATTTAATAGACAAGACTAAGTTTATTTGAAATTACGCAACCTTGTTACAAATAGCTAACTCGTTTTTGATGTGAGATGCGAACGAATTACTAAATTTTATTGCGACTCGTAACTAAGAATAGATTAAGAGGTGCGATTATATGCTCGTAGATGGTGATTTATTACTGTATGTGAAAATAGTGGAATATTTAATTTTGTTGCATGAAAAGTACAAGAATGTGTTTTTTTTAAAGAAGAGCAGCGATAGCCTAGTGGTTGAAATTTGGCATCAATCGGGAGGTACGAGATTTAAATCCCAGGCACCAGTGAATTATGTGCGTATTAGATATTAATTATCATTTACTTTAACGGCGAAGGAAAACATTGTGAGGAAACCTACATACTTAAGAGTTTTTAAAAATTTTCTAAGGTGTGTGAAGTCAACCAATTCGCACTTGGCCAGTGCCCAGTGACGGAGACGCAGTGGGACGATAATATAAAAGAAGAAAAGGGCGGTTCAGAACCTTTTGTGATTCGACTCCGGCGCCTGCGTCGCCACAGATATTAATAGAAGTTTAATAACTACTGTGTTCTAGTTTGAAGAACTACAATACTTATCGTTTTGATACGCAAAGAGTGAATTACCATCCGCGGTTTAAATTTATAACAGTAGGATTATGAATATCTTTGTAAAATTATCACAATTCTATTAACATTGAAACTGTTATAAGGTAATGTAAGATTTTGTCAATAAACGGTATCAAAATAATTTTATAGATTGAACCTAAACCATATCTATTTGAGTTTATTGATAATTATTATTGATACCTTCTCTAAATACTTAAGGGTTTATAATGATAGATATAAAATTATTTAATTTTATCAGACCATGTAAGTTAGTACGAAAGCTATAGTTTATAATGAGCGGTTTTCGCTACCTTAGCTAGCTTAGCTAGCGGTTTAGCAGCTAGTATATGTACATAGATTTAATAAAATAGACTAATTTAAGTAATTCATTTCTTGAAATTCTTAAAATAAACCTATTTAAAATGTTATTACCTAAATGTTTTTATTTACTCGTCCGTAAATATAAATTAACTAATGATTTATGTAATATTGCAGGAATTGTCTTAAAATGTATGTAACTTAAACTGTAACTTCTTGAAACGCTTTTTTAATCTGAATTTATTGAAAACAAAATGACAAAAAAGATCTTTTGTATAAAATGGTAATTCCAAATTTCATTTAAATGTTTGTTGCAGAGTTTTGATGTAGCTTTTGCTGAATACATGATATGAGGGCATGTTATTTTCTTGTTTTAGTACTTTTTTTATTCGACGCAGACCAAAATCTTTTATCTTGAAGTCGCGTACACTGTCCTCCATAGTCCATGAAAATAAATTCTATATTTTAATATTACTTCACCTCACACCACAACAATGGCTAATACTTTCGATCGCCAATAACTTGTGGTTATCTAGACTACATATACATGGATGCATTGTATGTTGGATCATTTAAGGTAATAAAATTCTTCGAGCTTTCACTTAAAACGCAGTGCTTTCATTCCTATTTTTGATTTAAATAAATGGTGTAAACATCGTCTGTTCTAATTAAAGGTAATGGATAAGGGATATATTAGAAAGAGATGTTATTTCTATGTGATGTCGATTAACCATAATTTTAGAGGATACTTAGTATGCGTTTAATATCGGCTAGACTCTATGTTAATTAACAATTTTCATAAAAAAAATATCGTTGTATGAGCCCCTTGCTCATACAATGTGTAAGTGAAATAAAATCAAACCAAGAAAGCCGCATATCAAAGCTATACAAATCGTATCAAAATCAAAATTTCAAATACCTAATATCAAGGCGCATGTGACTCTTCCGTATCGTCTGCATTGGCCTTTACCTTGAAATTAGTATTTAACGATTAATGTTCAGGTTGTAATCAAATGTTAATGTTAATTGAGTAGTGCCCAGAGCGAGGACAGTGAGCTAATAGATAGTGCTCAAGTGGGCATCTGTAATTTATTTGTTACAATGTTTATTATAAGAAGAGCAGTATATTAAGTATCTACTAATTTATATACCTTAATTAAATAATCAGTTGTAAAATGTAAATAGAATTGTTTTAATGGTCCTAAGAAAAACGACATGGAATAAGCAAGTTTAGGAGACCTTTTTAACAGTATAAAATGATACATACATGATTTTAAATACGAGTAAGTTACTGTCATGTAAATGTTATTTACCATATATCAAAATTATATATTTATATTTGATATTTATTACATTTATATCGAATCGAGATTGGTTAAGCAACTAAGAAAAATGTAGAAACACAGTGAAAGTATCATTGATATGACTACTTTAACATTTGGTATTAAAAATATCAAGTTAAGATATACGATTAGTCAAGGACACGATTAAATATAGAGATACATTGTAATGATGTGCTACTGAATGTTAATTTATTTTAATTGCACAATGAGGCAGTTTTATTAGACTGACTTTACACATTGGTTCCAACTTTGGCACCAACGCTATAAGTCCAACGTGGGGATAAAGCAGATACTAGCAAATAGGCACGGACGTTCGCCCTAACGTTGGCGCCAATGTTTTTTACCCGAATGCGTTAGAAGGAGGGTAGTATTTTTGGGGCTTATTTTTGAATGTACCTCTTATT
>DWPV01004045.1:0-14162 GCA_018251915.1 Urbanus proteus proteus
GCGGGATAACTTTCATGTTTAAATATGTATTCTTTTTGACTTTTTAAACGCGGGTGAAACCGCGGGGTTCAGCTAGTTTATAATATAACAGAAGCAAGCGAGCATAAAGTCTAATTGTTGTCAGGTAGTCACTACCTCCGAATCTTAGTCTTAAGACGCAAGGTTAGCAACGTAGGTGTTTGAACACACTGAGGACTAAGTTGACTAAATAAACAAAATTAACTAAATAAACTAAACTACCTGCTATATAACTACCATTTTAGTATGATTAGGTATCTAATGACACCTAAAGTTTATTTACTTAATTAGAGGAGTGTGAGCTCTGGTACCTACTATATACCTACCATTATTAGTATTTAATGATATCTACCAGGTATGATAGGTACCTTTATTTATGAAAATAAGAAGTTGGTCTACTATTGGTGCCATTCTGAAGAACAATGGAGACCGCTTGACGCAGTTACGGCACAATGCAAATTTCTTTGTGAACCTAACCTATTTGTTAGGGTTCCGTACAAAAAACTTGTTAATAAGGTTATCCGGAACTAGGTCTCGGACTCGGTAATAGGTCGTACATTAAATGTTTCTTTTGAGCCTTAATAGTCGGTTGAAATGTTCACATAATATGTGAAAATTTTCATTTATGGGAGATATCACTATCAATTAAAAAAAAAAGTTCAAAATGTTTTACTATTTTTTGTCCACATCGATAGATACTGAAATTAATTAATATGTTTAGTTGTTAATACGTTCAAGCGTTTAGAGTCATTATTTATTATAAAGTCTAAAGTTAAATGACAAATAATATTAAACCAAGTGAGTTGGGCCCTAAGCATCGAATTAAATAAAGAAAACACAACTATATAAACAGGCAACATAAATATTGAGGTCTACGAGACCCTTAACGCATGAGCCCGACTCACACTTAACCCATTTAATTACGAGCTTGACTGATATTCTATAAAGTGAATGCTCTAAAGCTTACCCTGTGCTTAGCACTACAGCACTAAGCTAAATTGCAGCAAAATTTCCATATTATATTCTATTCTGCAAAAGCGGGAAAATTCTTTGCATCGCTCACTATAAAGTTTGTGATGTAATATTTTAACTACAATAACGTGTATGAAGAACGTAGTTTCGCTGTGCATTTTATTTTATATGTTACTCGTGTGTAATGCAATATGTGAATTATTCGTTTCTCGGCAAAATACGCGGCAATATTACTCTGACGGCAATATTGCCTTGAGTTTAGTTATTTGTAAATTGAGTTGTAAGGAGATAAGAATGGAGATAAAGAAAACTTTATAGCCAATATAGCAAATATAGAGGTTACAATGTACTATAAACTACTTAGGTACGTACTAAACGAGCTTACTAAACGATTGCAAAGTTTTAAAGTGTATTTTTATGCAGTTACACTTGTTAGGCGTAAATAATACATTATTTTTATGTGTATATAACTAAAGTTAAATCAAAATCCAACTATCGTTGCATTGCTACTCTGAAGACCAAGATGGTAGCCGTTGTCTGGAAACGCAAGTTGACTGGAATTCACACCCTTCGCTAGAACTGCTTCACGCATGAAATATGCTTCCAACTTAGTCTTCAGACGAAGCAATGTATTTGTAGGTAACCTTAGTATACCTTAGTATTGATACAAATTATATTAGGACTCTAATATTATTTGGCTTTCCAAAAGATATTAGAGTCCTAATCAGGTCCTGGTCAGGGATCCGAATGATATTAGGACTCTAATATCATTTGGAAATCCAAATAAGTCCTAATATCATCCCTCGGTAACCAGGTAAACCAGGAAAACGGACGATTTAAAGTAGACCGCAGAAAATCATTGGAAAAGGCTAGAACTGCAAGCTCATTTGCTTTTTCTAAAATATAAATAATCTGTGTATCTCTTGAATGGTGTTAAATACATCTCTCGAATATCCTAAACCCTTAGACACGTAATATCACATGAAAGGTGCATTAGCCACAGCGGTGCTCTGTAAGATCGTTTTATAATCCCGGAAGCTGAATGCGCAGTGAAATATTAAATTCAAAGTCGACAGTACTAGTGGCGCCGCATTTTCGAGTGCGGAGATGAGATGGACTATTGTGAGGAATTCAGATTTTGCAATGTCCACTCGCATTTATCATATACTAGGTTTTGCCCGCGGCTTCGCTCGCGCTAATGTGTATACGTATGTACATTTGTATTTACTGTAATAGGATTGTATGCTTGAGGTATAATGCAAATCCTATTGATTCATATCATTCAAGAGACCGTCGGTATAAAAGTAAGTAGGTCGTAGGTATAAAACTTATTTTTCTATCCGTCAGAAGTAGTATCTTTTTTCGATGAAAGGTACTCTACATCCTTTTTTGGACTATGTGTGTGCAAAATTTCATAACGATCGGTTGAGTAATTAAAACGTGAATGCGTTATTAAAATTAAAACTAATAAATAAACGGACATTCGCATTTATAATAATTAGGGTGTACATTCGGTATATCATCTGTATACGAATATGTTAAGAATGTAATTCGCAGCTACTATTTGTGTATTTGAATTCAGTTGGCACCAAAGCTGCTGAAATTAATTCATAGAAATGCAAATATATTCATAGTACGCACCTAAACGGAACATTTAGACTTTATTTCATTAAAATCTGTCCACTTTATCATGTTACGTACCTACAATATAAAATTACTAGATGATCCCCGCGGTTTCACCAGCTTTGAAAAGTAAATCAATAAACATGTCGCGAGATTGACACGGCGATAAAAAAAATGTATCCTACGGGAACCGCTCATTTTCCCGGGATAAAAAGTAGCCTACATGTTATTCCAGACTATTGTCTATGTCTGCACCAAATTTCATCCAGATCCATTCAGCCGTTCTAAAGTTACAGAGTAACAAACATCCATCCATCCATCCTCACAAACTTTCAGCTTTATAATATTAGTAAGGTAACAATTTTTCTTACGTCGAATTAGAATAGAACAAAATGAAAAGTGTTGACCACGGATGTCTATAATAAAATTCACATTTTATTAGAACCTTGAGGACGACAACAGATGCGTTGCTGTTCTCCGTGTTTCCTACCGCATCCGTCAAATAAGATACTTCTTAACACTACTGTTATAAACTTATTAGATAAAAATACATGGGTATAAAAGTCGAACCGTCTACCACCTTAAAATGTATTATTGTCGAACGAAATCTCTTCCGATAAAAATTCATGGATTCAAAAGTCGAAGTGTCTACCACCTTAAAATGTAGGTATTATTGTTGAACGAAATCTCTTATCCACTTTTCAGTTTCACACAACTTCAAATCTATGCAAATTTCTTCATAGTTTTTATTTTATATATGATAACTTCCTTTTGCCCGCAGCTTCGCACTCTTCTCTACTATAAAATGGATGTTATTATACATATAAACCTTTCTCTTGAATCACTCTATCTATAAAAAAAGACCGCATCAAAATCCGTTACGTAGTTTTAAAGATCTAAGTATACATAGGGACAGACAGCCCAAAGCTACTTTGATTTATACTATGTTGCGACTACTAAAAATTTACTAAATAACTTTTAAAATCATTTCCTAGGATATGAACCTGAGGCTTCGAACATGAAAGCCCGAAATAACCGCTAGTATTATCGCTGCTACGAATACGCGCAAAAAATATACGTTCGACAAACGAGAAACGGAAATTCTCTTTTAACCATAGCATTGTAAACGTTTTGATTTAGTGAGTAATATATCTTACTAACCATATTTAAAGGTATTTCATTGGGGACACATAAACCGTAAGCCTAATATTTGTTTTGGGTCGCTTTAAAAAGGATCTGTGGTAATCTGTGCTAGATTTACGTTTATTCGTATTAAGTTCTGTTCGCGGTTTTACTCGGAAAGTACCTAATGCATGTAACATACGATTATTTTCGCGTTTATTTATGTTTTCTGATACTTTTATTACGCGTATAGGTAAATAAAATTGTCTTAAGGAAACTCGTAGAAAATAAAGCTATTCGTATTTTGCGAAGAACTATAAAAATTACTGTACACAAAAAGTTATTTAGAGAGCTTAAATAAGGAAGAAATAAACACAATCATAATGACAGAAAGACGAAAATAAAAGTGTATTTTTTATCTTGCATTCACTACATAAAGTTGACATGTGTGTGTAAGCGCGCTTTCATGTGCTTACGTGTTTGCGTGTCTGTGTTTGTGTGTGCGTGTGTATGTGTGTGTGCGTGTGTATATGCGCGTGTGTATGTTTGTGTATGCGTGTGAGTGTGTGCGTGTGTATGTGTGTGTGCGTGTGTGTGAGTGCATGTGTGTGTGCGCGCGTCTCTGTGTGCGTGTGTGTGTGTGCGTGCCTATGTTATGTGTATTGTTACAATGTCTAGGCTAAAACATAGGAGAACCAGAAGATTCCAGAAGTCTTTGAGATTCAGCGTGGGAGACAATATGTACTATAAACCATCACTATAAAGTTCGAATCAATTATCCGGGTAATAAAGCGTACAAATAACAATAAAATAAAACATGTGTTTTATTACTTTTCGTATTTATTTGAGAAAGTTTTGTAATATTTCACTTTCATTTGATATATTGCTTAACAAATATACATGTGGGTGAACTTTATTGCGTGTCCCCATTGTTTTGTAGACAAATATGCTATAACTAGTTCTGTCCAACGGTTTCAACTGCTTTTAAAGTATTTCTTAACGGTATTTATTTATAAATAATTTTGACTACCCGTGTGGCGGTTACCATACCGGTCTGACGCGCAATTGGTCCTGGGTTCGATTCCCGGCCAGACAGAAATCTAAATAATGTATTTAGAGTTCTGTTCTGGGTCTGCGTGTTTGTGTATTCGTTTATGTGTGCGTCCATGGCACCTACGACACAGGATAAAATCATACTGTGGGGCTATGTGTGTGAATTACTAACATACTTATCACTAATACATGTAAATAGTTAATTAATGACTACAATACGTATAGGTATTAGTGGCAGTACGATAAAATTACGAGTGACGACTGCACGCAATATATCGACAATATCTTTGTAGTTTAATAATAACAAATGTCACATGTCATATGATTAGCAACCACTTCAATAGACCTGTGTGTATGACTCCTTACTTCAAACAACTCAAGTTAGTACTCCGATCTTTATGAACCTAAAAAGTTTTTCAATTAATGACCTATCAAATACAATGGCCCTTTTTCAAAACTTACAAGTACCCATCAGAGTATCTTTAGGATAATCTTTGGGATTAACGCGTTAAAAGACAATCTCTTTTACTTCATAATATCAGTATACTAACATTCATACTATCTTTATTATATACTATCTGATCCCCGCGGTTTCACCTGCGTTTACAAGTCATAACTGAAATCCCGCTATCCCGCGAGGGGTTCCAAATACGCGTGGAGGGCGCACTAATATTAAAAAAATTAGCCTATGTTACGCCTTATACCTTCGGCTACCTTCCAGTGAAAGTCTCGTTAAAATCAATCCAGCCGTTTAGAATTATCTCAGCGAAACTGAAAGACAAACATTTTTACATGCATTTTCGTAATAGGTATCGTGTATACTTTCATATGCATTGAGGAAAAAATTGATATTTTGAAATCACAAACAGACACTTCAATTTTATTTATTTGTATACATAACATATACCCGGTACTGATAGTTCTTCGCATTATTTACCCATTGCTGGTTACGGAAGGGTACACGAAAAATGGACAGGGTATAGGATAAGGGTCGAATCATGCCCATATATCTATTGACAGATACATCTTTGTGTCAATTTAATCATAAAAGATGTTAAGTATCAAACAAAAATAAAATTGTTATAGGCTTCATAAATCGGAGTCCAATTTTCAAATTCCAGCTACCTAAATTTTTGGAGAATGTATGTATTAAAAAAAAATCTATAATAAAAAAATGTGATGTGATCCGCAATTGGCCTGCTAATTGACAAATCAGTTTTTAATTTCTGTAAGGTGGAGGTCAAAGTGAAACACGAATTTTTTCAAACAATTTAATAATATAGATATTCCTTATTTTGCAATCCTAAAAATAGTCTTAAAAATTAAGTATTGTAAAATTACAGTCAGACTTTATTTGTAAACTAGCTGATCCAAATGGTTTTACCCGCGTTTACAAAATAAAAAGAATTTAAACATAACTGAAATCCCGCTGTCCCACAAGGGGAGCGCATGCATGTAGCTTATGTTACGCTTTAGATCTTCAACTATCTTTCAGTGAAGGTCCCGTTAAAATCGGTCTAGCCGTTTAGAAGATACCTCATCCAAATAGACAGACGAACAGATAATTTTTTAAATTGCATTTTGTTATGAGTATCGTGTGTATTTTCATTTGCATTGACTATACGTTGTTATTTTGAAATCACAAACAGACACTTCAATTATATTTATTTGTAAATTCTCCTTAAGAAGTTCCCAAACCACACCATTACCTGTAACAAGAAAATCTCCTCAGAATTGGACAGTTTCGAACATACCATCTACATTTTCGACGAAGGGCTACTTAATAAATCAGTAGATGGATTTCTTGTTCTCTTAACTGAATCTAAGTTCAAAATAGAAATTAAGTAGGTAAGTACTTTAAAATTACATAAATGTCTCTCGCAGTGGTAAATATACTTACTATGCTTTACATAGTGTTGGTTATGTTTTTTTTTTTTGTATTTAAATCAAATCAAATGCGTTTATTATGGAATATAGGTAAGCTTCCCGCCGCAAGCGGGCGTATTATAATAATTATAAGAAATACAGAAATTAATAAATTTCAAAGATAAAAGATACAAATTACATAAAATTGAATTAGATTATAATTAGTACAGTATGACATCATAAAGTGCCGGTTTAAGGCAGACGGGCTGACCTGATGAAAAGTAGCCACCGTCACCGTCGAGGAATCGCCTGCATTGCCGGATTTGGAGGCGAGTTCTTTTTGGCCCTTTTTTAAGAGCTCTATATTTTAATAGCGCTCCGGGTATACCTCAGGAGGAAGTTCATTTCACATTTTGCACGTCCGTGGAAAAAATGAGCGTGAAAACTGAAAAAAAAAACTAAGCAGATACACTGTGTCTACTGTGTGTCTGTGCGTTAAGTCCGCTACCATTCTATAAAAGTTCGGTTAATATTGATTCAGCCAGTAGTAGCCAATATAGTTGAAAGTAATTAGGACAAATAAAAAAACATTATTTCAATTTTATTTGTGTTTGCATTCATATGCACATAATTTTAATATGTGTTTAGTATAACCACTGTTATTATGTCTATATTATGTCCATAATAACCGTACGATTCAACGATTGATCTTGCATAATTATAATAAAGAAATAACTTTATTATAATCATTTACATAATTACTTTCGACCGGCCATAATAAAATCACTATCATTCGAATCACCAATGTAATTATAGCCAATTTTATGGAGGGAATACTAATTAATTCGGCCATTGCGTTTTCTATGGGGCTCATCATGTGACATTTTCACGAAATGCTTGTTAGAAAGTCGTTTGATATCTTCAATGACCCTTCGACACGCCATATCTATTAGGTCATAGACGTGACAATCGAATAGACTGCTTTAAGTTACCAAAACAGCGTTATGAAATAAGATTGTTTATCCGAAAGGTATATAAAATGTTTATGGTGTGACGTAACTCCAGCTCCACTATATTTAAGTTCTTTATAAGAACCATTTCGTTGGCCAAGTAAACTATCGTATATCTAAAAAGTCAATTTTACAGGAGAGCAGTTTAAAAATATTTTCAAACTATTAATAAATTGTTTTTATCTTTACATTATAAGGCAATTAGAACAAAAAACATTAGTAAATGTGTAAAAATATTAAAAAAAGTTTAATATTGAAGGTATGGTGCATGAAAATATCTTTAAATTGCTCTCCTGTAAAATTGACTTTTTAGACATACGATAGTTTACTTGGGAACCATCGATAACATAACTTTTTGTACAACCCTTTTTTAAAAGATGCAATTGGAGTTTCTTGCGCCGCGTTTCTCCATAACGAATAAACCTTCCGAGGCTGTGGTAGAGTTTCTGACGTTCAAAAGTGTTCATTGTGAATCACTGTAACCGTTATGTTCAAGGATCAGAGGGACAAGTGGAAATGCGAAGTAATGTGCTTCTCTGCTGACTTACATATGAGGCAACCTTTTAGTCCGTAAGAGTGACACCATCTTAGATTGATTGTCGTTCCGTTCGATGGCCGTTTAGAAGACCTCTGCCAAACAAACAGACAGACAAAAAAAAAATTAATTACATTTTCGTTGTAGGTACCATGTATACTTTCATATGCATTGAGTAAAAAGTTGTTATTTTGAGATCACAAACAGACACATCAACTTTATTTACTTGTATAGATAACTTATTACTAAATTGGTGATGTCGTAAAAGATCCTTTTCGTCCTCATGTTTGGTTTATTGCTACTATTTAGTTGAATGACTTTGTTAATTTATATTTGACTATTGCGGTTCAAATACTAATCAACAATTTACTATCTCTACTTGTCTCTGTTCTTGCGGTTTTTCGATATACAGATGGCTTATCGATTATTATGTATTTATGCGTGCACCTGAGAACTTAATAAAAACTCTTCAAGTATCTCTGTAAGTTTCTAAGTGTTTCTGCCTTACCACTTAAAACGCGAATATATTACAAGGCATTACGAGTCTATTTGGTTCTTTGTCTTTGTTTCCGATATCTACGTTAGGGCTGTCTAATACGAAATGTAAAAGTGCCTTCATGTTGCACCTGCCTGTTGATATAAGTT
Source organism: Urbanus proteus proteus (assembly GCA_018251915.1). Taxonomy (NCBI): domain Eukaryota; kingdom Metazoa; phylum Arthropoda; class Insecta; order Lepidoptera; family Hesperiidae; genus Urbanus; species Urbanus proteus. Next base: position 8,845 of record DWPV01004045.1, read on the forward strand.
ATGTTTATTAATCATGAGAATATGATCTCCATCGATCAAAACGCTAACATTCTTACGACGCACGCGCATATTTTATATTTTTCTTAAGTGATGTATAAAAAACCAGTGGAACTTTACATATCTTAAGTACTAAGATTATGTAGAAAAGTAAATAATAAAAAAAATTGAGCAACAAACAATTTAGAAAGCCAATCAGTTGCAGGACTAAGCTGTCATACATTGTGTTCAAAATTTGACCTATTATGCTGTAAGCCTTAAGGCTTTCAAGGTGAAGTTCCTCTGGATTTTGAATTTATGTGCATGCTAAAAATCAATTATAAAATAATTAAGAATCAAAATGACGACCCGCGTGGCAGAACGGTTACCATACCGTTCTGATGCGCAATGAGTCCTGGGTTCGATTCCCGGCCAGACAGATATCTAAATGATAAATGTATTCGTATATGTGTGTGTTCATGGCACCTACGACACAGGAGAAAATCCTACTGTGGGGCTATGAGTGTAGAAAGCGTTTTTAGTTTTAAAGCTTTAAATTCATTATCATTTGTATTAAAAGCGATGGAAAACATTGCGTAGAAGTTTAGGTATAGGTAGTTATGTCAAAATTTCTAGAAGGTTCTTAAAGGTTTTAAGGCTACAAATCTGTACTTGGTAAAAGTGGTGAACTTTAACATTATGTGATATTTACTAGAAAACTTTGAATGGAAACTCATGCCTCGAAGTAAGTCATAAATAGGGTTACATTACTACACTTTCATATATATTCTAGTAGTTATGTAAATTTTCGTCATTTCTCTTTGTTTCACTGTTCAGTTGATGGACCCGTCGCCTGTGTGCGGCGGGAGAGGATTACATTGGGAAATGCCGGAACTGTTCAAATGTCTCTGAGGTGAGAACATAACCAAATGGATTTTGAATTCGAAAACTGTATGAAGTGACCACATGGAATGATTCGTTGCAATCAAATGTACGTATGAAGGATGTAGGTATATCCTTGTGTATGTGTATTAATCTAAATATTAGCTATCATAATGAACTGATCCCATTATATAATAATACTATAAGTTATTCTAAACAGGAAGTTTGACTTATACATAAAATGTTGTTTTTTTTTGAGGACTGTGAATGGATTTCCCTGCTGAGATCACGGAGTCCGGATCTCGGATTTCCCTGCTGAATTCACAGCGCCGAGGACGGCCACTTACGGCCATTTAGTTAAAAATCCCTCATAACGCGGCGTCGCTCCTGAGGAACATTTTTTTAGGATACTTAATTATTTTATTATAATGAATCTACGCACATCCCAGACTACTTGTGTTTCTATCATGCTATGTTTACATATCAAAGTGACATCAGTCAACAAGTTAAGTACTGGGTCAAGTAGCTGGACAGGTTTCTAAGACGAAAAATCAATTTCAACTATTTGCACAAACTAGATAGATTTCAAACACTCATAACTCTCTACGAATATCATTATAAGTATTTGAAATTTCTCATACCATATATATTGGCATATCGCATCAAGAAAGAGGCGGTACGGAAGATCGTAAAAAAGTTGCCTCAATTTTTTACTAACAATTCCAAAAAAATATATATGTAGATGTAGTTGTAAAGAAGAATATTATATACTGTACTTATAAGATTTAAAATAAAGTAAGGAAGCTAGCATACGGGCAACAGTTCATGTCGCTGCAAAAAATGTAACATGAATAAAAGATGTTGTACGTCGTTCGTGTGTCAGCTCCTTAACCATCTAATATTAAAGGCATATCGAAGTAGGTTTAGGCATCGATATTGTTGAATTATGAAGCGAGTAACGTCTTTATTAAAACTAAAATATATGAGTTATAGAGTGTGAATAGATAACAATGACCTCTTAGTATAAAGAAACATGTTCTTTTCAGTTTGACCTATTCTCACATTTAAATATTGTAGTAAGTTGTAAACATTTATGCCTATTTTTTCTAACTACATAAAATAAAATAAAATAAAATAAAATGTAACAAATGAAATGAAAGCTATGTTACAATAGGGTATTTGACAGGTTTTAGGAAAATAGCTCAAATTGTTCGTTATATCATGATACATTTGTGATTTAATTAAATCTTTGTGAATTTCTCTATTTACTACAAAAATCATCATCAAAGTTTAAATATTTGAAATTGCCGTTTAAACGCTAAGTCACTCTATTCATGAGATATACTGTTAAGTGACGTTACCGCCCAGCGTACAAGGTCGGCATCTATACGACTGACGTTTACTGTCTACTGGCATGTGACGTCACTTTTGATTCGGCCAATACATTGCGTTTTCAATCAGGTGGTCAAGTATGGATATTTGATTATTTTATAATTGATTTTTTAAAAAGATCAAATGGATTTTAAAATAATTTGTTGGCTTTGTGGGCTTACAACAATAGTTACTTTCAAGATAACAATCGTTTGATCGATATTTCCATTGTACTCAAATACCCTTTTTTATACCTGTAACTGATAGCAATAAACCCATTTAATATTTTACAAATTTGTAACAGAATTAGCGTTTCTGTAACATGAAAATTTCGAAACAACCAACTACTTAATTGAAAACTGCAAACTTTTGTCAGATTGCTGAATTGGATGATAACTTTGCAAAAGTTGCTCCTGGACTCAACTAAGTTTTGGAGATAGTGTAATAACTCGCTGGGCACTTCGTAAGTAAGTGGCTGCGAAGTAGTACAGGACTAATTCTCACTCGCGTCTCTGTTCGTCTGTTTTGACTACAATAATAAAAAAATATATGTTATATTTTTTAATTCACAAAAATCCCAATTTTATAATTTATAATATGGTATTAAGATACTGTATGCTTGTATATTATATAAAACTTGGTATATTAGCAAACTGCCTGTGCTTCCCGTGGCTTAGCTCAGCGCTTATAACAAATTGTATACCAATGTATCTAAAAGAATATATCTTAAAATATTTAATTATAAATTCTTTACTTGTTTATAGCTCATTCCATTAGTGAAGACTCTATAATAATCCGTTGCGCAATTTAGAAGAAAAAGGCGTAACAGACCGACAGACAGCCCAGACAGAGAATGCCATAAGGCATTATGTTTGCCCTTTTGTACATTATTTGCTAGAGGTGTTATAATAAATGTATAAATAAATAGAATGTAAAGAAAATTGTATTAAAAGTATGTACCTCATTTTTTTTAAATTTATCTTATTCCATTTTTACCCAAAGATTGTTTGGCAAATATGACTGATTTATGTTAAGACGGATTTATGTAAGTCCAACGTTTCGATTTTTACAAAAAATAATGAAAATTACGGTATCCAATAAAGAGTATGTATGTTATTACAAGAATTTCCATTTGATTTCATAAATATTTATATGTTTCTTAAACGTGTATTTCATGAAAAGATTGCATATCTTTACTCTACTTTAATAATGTTTAAAAGATGTGCAAACCTTTTATAATCCAATTATCCCGATATTAAACATAAAAGCATGAAACAACCCTACTAGGGTATATGAAATCATAATTTACAGAGTATACGTGGGTTTTCGTCTATTCGTTGTGACACGACAGTGAAAAGGCCAAGTCTGAGTAAAATGGTTAATTAGTTCTATAAACAGTAAAATAAGATCTTTATTATAAGATGAGAGGTATTTTTATCGACTTCGAAAAGGAGGAGGTACTGTATTCGGAGTATGTGTTTTTTTTTCTGATCTAACAAATATTTTAATTAATATATGCGAAAAAATAATAATGGTGTATTGTTTTTATAAACTTATTTAGGTAAATAATATCACTTTATTTTACACGGAATAAAGTTGGTTTCAGATGCAAATAAACTTTAAAGCTGGTAGAACTCTATGTAGTTCGACTCCGGCGGAACCACCGCCACACTTATTTCTGCTTTATAACAGCACTGTTAATTACTGCTGTGGTTTGAAGGGTGTGGTGTGGTGGGTAAGGGAGACATATTTATCTAGTCAATCCAGCTCAGGCTGGATCGACTCGGATAACTCGGATCGGTCGGTAAGTCGGTACCGCCAAGGAGTGATCCTTAGCGGTAGCAACGCATCTGTGATCAATCTCAGGCAGAATCTTGATCTTATCTGGGGTTGATTACAGATGTCCATGTGGGGCAGGGGACACTTACCATTAACTAGACTGCATGCTCGTTTGCTACTTCGGTTATATAAAAAAGAAGTGACCACTTAGTATGTTACTAAACCTTATAAAACAACCAGCACCACAAAATAAAATAAATAATAATCAAATAATAAATAAATAAAAGATGTGAATTATGGAGTTTCTTGCGCCGCTTCTTCTCCCTAACTAAACACCCTTCGAAGTGAAGGTAGAATAACTTATTGATGTTCAAAAATTATTCTTGTAAATAGTCTACTTTAAATAAAATATTTTTTATTTTGAATGTATATCAAATATTCTACTAAGACGTATTCTATTATTTGTAAAGGAACTATTTATTCATCAATCACATTTGTACATCTGATTATCTAATCTATTACAATAACACATATTGAACTTGGCATGTACACTGTTTTACACTTACTGCTAAGGGATCTTTACTCCAGGTCTCCAGATACTTACCCGACTGTGTCAGAAGGAGGGTAAAATTTTCCGAGCGTATACTTTTATACTTTTTACACTACCTAAACACTTTTATACTTTACTTTTTATACTTATTTTTGAGTATTTATATACATACTTATATCTACATCCCTACATACACATAAAAGTATCTGTTTAATTATTGTACAATAATACATAAGTATTATTCAATAATTTGGAATTTACATAGAATTGATAAGTCGCCTACATTTTTCTGTGACGAGCTGTGTCGTGCTGTCATGTTGTGTCGAGCTGTGTCGTGCAGAGTCGCGCTGTGTCATGCTGTGTTGAGTTGTTACGTGCTGCGACGAGCTGTGTCAAGCTGTGTAGAGCTGTGCCGAGCTGTGTTGTGCTGTGTCGTGCTGTGTCAAGATGTGTCGACCTGTGCCAAGCTGTGTCGAGCTGTGTCGAGCTGTGTCAAGCTGTGTCGTGCTGTGTTAAGCTGTCTTGAGCTGTGTCGGGCTGTGTCGAGCTGTGTCAAGCTGTGTCAAGCTGTGTCGAGCTGTGTCGAGCTGTGTTAAGCTGTGTCGAGCTGTGTCAAGCTGTGTAGAGCTGTGTCGTGCTGCGTCGAGCTGTGTTAAGCTGTATCGAGCTGTGTCTAGCTGTGTCGAGCTGTGTCAAGCTGTGTCGTGCTGTGTTAAGCTGTGTCGAGCTGTGTCAAGCTGTGTCGAGCTGTGTCGAAATG
>DWPV01004046.1:0-14162 GCA_018251915.1 Urbanus proteus proteus
TGGATTTGATAGGCTGAGTTGTAAGACACTACGAATTCAAAGGTGCGGGATTAAGTCGAAAAAAAATATTAAGCACCTATATGATTTTTTTGTACTGGGTTATACACCTTTTTATGATATAAAAGTAGCAAAGCAGTATGCTATCTGATTACAATTAATTAGTAGTACTTTGAGAAATATCGAATTTTCGAAAACTCTAAAATCGAACTTTGAACCACCGTAGTCAACCTTTTACTATTTCATAGCTGGGCACAGGTCAAATCTGAAAATGAGAGGGGCTTAAGCCACTGTCCACCGTGCTGGCCAATTAAAAAATGGTAGACTTCACACATCTTCGAGATTTTTTAAAATACTGTTAGGTATGTAGGTTTCCTCACGATATTTTTTTTCGAATTTTTTTTCGCGGTTATAGTATGTGATAATTAGTCAATGCGCATATAATTCTAAAAGTTCCGAAGTTCACGTTTAGGTTCCAACCTCGGACCCTCGATTGAGAGACCACATTGAACCACTAGGCTATTACGGCATTTCAAACCATTCCCGGACATAATAGGAGATGTAAACAGTACACCATTACACTCAACACAAACCGATCGTCCGTCTGTCCGTCAAACGGGAATGGAATAAGGTCAAACAATCGCATAGGCCGCCGCTGGCGCAGTGCCAGCGCGCAAATAGACCGGGTTCAATCCCCGCCCAACCCGCTCGCTAAATCCTATACTGACTCATTCGCGAGAACAACATTGACACTTATAGTAAACTGACGTAATACACATGTACACAATTAATATAAAATTGTCTCTACTGATCTACTTTCATTGTTCAATGGAGAACATATACAAAAATTATTCGCAATTTTGTTGTACATAAATTTTTTCCATTTTTTTTAGGATTTAAAGTGGCAAATGCAGTTAATAATGTGGTGACTGGTATCCATGAATATCAGTTATTAACCGCCAGTTAGATTGGAGTTCTAAATTTGGTTACAGAATACAAACACGTTTTTGTCCCTGAAGGATAGTTGCACTATTTTGTATTCGCAAACTAGTGACTAGGGTTCGACTCCCTAGCTTTCATCTTTACATCATGTTTGTACTACTGTTAATATTTACTAACTTAATCCAATGAAAAGATTGTACGTAAAGGTGGCAAAATTAAACGTTAAATTATATCAAGTCTTTTCAACACAGTATAGAAACAACTACAAACGCGAAACAACATAAGGATTACATTTCAAAGAACAGGCAGCAAGACTAACATTTCATAACTTTAGTATCGACATAACGACAGTCCTCGGGCGCGACTATCCCGACAGTTCCCGGCTATTCCCGGCGACGGAAGAGGGGACTATTTCGAGCCTCACCTCACCACACTGCAGCCATGGCGGATAATTCGCTGCAAGTATTGTCGTGTGTTACAAACCAAAGAATTATTTGTATAACATATATTTTTAAAAGAAAAGAAATGAGCATAAAATCCATCGGATGGTAAGGTGAGCACTGCTCTTTGCTATCTGTCACACATTTCTTGTAGAACAGACTTTATACATGAAGTCGATCTACGATTCATTACCGCTCTTGAGGTATCTGATGATCGTCTCATAATATATGTATGTTTGTCAACGGGGACATCTACAATCACCAAACAGCTTTACGCGAGAAATAGGTATTTACTGCCGAGACACCACCACCTCCTCAAACCATGCTGGTACCACCAGCTTTCACATCCTACCACATACAAGCATAACTTAATGGCTTAATAACCACTCTTAATTTATTAACAAAAACATACTCAAAGATCCTTTTTATACAAAGACAAATCCTTTACAATATAAAAAGGTTAAACGATAAGTTACCTACAAAAAATCTTAAACGTAATATCATTAATGTTTATATACTTAGTATAAAAATATTATGAAATGGACCATGTGTTTAACATAGCAGATTTACCCGTCTAAAGTTTCTGAAATTAAGACAATACGACAAACTGTTTGTTGATAGGTATTAATTCATTCGAGTACATGTGTCATGTTCAGATCCTAGGTTACATCAGTCAATACACTCTTTAGAATTATATTGTATTTCAAATTGTCATCAAATTTCAGATCACCGACCCGGTATCGACTATTTTCAGTATCCTCAAATTTCAGTTGATTGACCTAGAAGGCTATGTTAGAAAGTACGCAATCTGTTATTGAAGTACCTATTGGTTCCTTAGTAAAATCTAAGCCTGTAAAGGTATTTATATAACCGATAACAGTAATTTTTCGTAATTATTTATTGCGTTAAGAAAAGTTTTATGATTAAGTTCGCTTTTTCTTATGTTCATTTAAATCCCCGAAACTGATTATTTTAACTGAAAAATAAATGTCAGAATACATAACTTTTTCAGTTATTTTTGATAATTAAAAATACACCTCCACACGGTTATTATATCGCTGCCTCCACAACCAAAAGTAGAACAAAACGCCAAGTATCAGATAGAATTGAAACTCCACAACTTGATCCCGTTCTCTAATTATTCTGCTGCTTCATTCACAAGCCAGCTGTGATGAGCAAGCGCCACGTGAGTCACCTGTGGCTCGCCGCCAGCACCTGCTCCCATTTTTATTTTTATTTACCTTACCACATCGTATTTCCTGCCGTTGTTGCAGTATTGACAATGACGTCAACGTTAAATGACATTTCGAAACCTTATCGATTTTATCCATATCCTATATCTATGATTTTATCTATAAAATTATTTATAATAATCGTTGTAGCTGGAAAGACATATTATTTTGTTTTTCCTCTTTCCTTCTTTGTAAGTAGTTATCACTCAATTTTATTTGTGTAAATAAGATATCGATGGATTCATTCAATAAATATATTATAGTGAGGTACTTATGCTACCCAGCTTTGCTCAGCGTAATCTTATCTATATTTGACACATTTTTATTAATAACCTTATTGTTAGCGTAGTTGTAAAAGAATTATTGTAAGGAATCTTCTTTGAATAATATATATTTGATTTTGATTTTCGGGTAATATATAGCTAACAATGCTATTTGCCGCACATTAACATTAAGAGATAGCTTTGATTAGTTTAGAAAAAGGGTTATTTATCTCACTTACCTAAGGGAAAGTAAAACATTACCTACATATAGGCACCTAATATATGTTTTTTAAAGTTATAAGACAATTTTATGTACCCACTCGTAAAGCACTTGTAGAAAACTTAAGTCGGAATGCTTCTGTGCCCTGCAGGCAAACCCGTGAGTGTGTAGACGTGACTAATAAAGACATTTTCCAACATCCGTATAAGGCGGGGCAGCCCTAAGCGATGGCGGTCAAGACGGCCCGTATGCAAATTAAACTATCTCCACCCATTCATACTCCAACCGTATACGAAGGTGATACGGTCTAGTGTTTGCGAAATACAGAAATTCGTTGCAATCACCATGAAATCAGACCTACACAAGCATTTTTACGGAACCCATTGTCGCCATATTTGGGCATCGAAGGTTTGAAAGCAATATTGTGAAATGCTGGTGAAATATTATCTGTTTCAAAAATTTGCAACATTGCATTAAGTTATTATGAAATACCTACTCGAATTCTGTTACAATTACTGTTAGCCAGTGAAAGTAGTATGACTCTTAAAACAATTTCTAGTGAGTATTATTTAAACTCACAGGTAATCTACCTAAAGGTAAGTGCTCACTGACGCCCATAGACTTCTATAACCAATTCCAGATAGAGCAGGGATTCTATCCATAGGCGCAGACGGGCCCCGGCGCGGTGTCCCTGTAGTCCCGGTACCAGAATAGGGCTGCGGTATCCCCTGCCTGTCGTAAGAGGCGACTAAAAGGGGGTCGTCGAAATGTCCACCCGGCGACCCCGGGAAGGAAGGCGGTATGTGTGGTCGCGTACCTCACCGGGGCAGAGCCCGAAAGGGCCATCGCGCTCGAAGGACTTCAGCGATGGTCTGTAAAAGTTTCCGTCTCCACATGACGCTGAGGACGGCCACCACGTCCACGACGGCCACATACTTCGGCGTCGCTCCCAAGGCATCCGATACCTTTTGAAAGTTTCCCCTCGTTAACAAAAAAGGTGCATCACTGCAGAGGACTAGAAATGGTAGCCTTCCAATCGAGACACTTAATTTAAATATCATTTTAGAAGTATTTTGAACTTATTTCTATTCTATTACATCATTAATGGCAACAAGATAGAGAGAAAACGAATGTAACCTAAATTGTAGCACATTTATGTTTGAATTCACAGAAAGGCCAGCTGAAACAGCGAAAACAAATAATCCCATTACCGATTTAGCCGCAGCAAATCTCTAACAATGAAGCAATAATAAATTCTGCGGTTGAGCGTAACTTAACATACATACAATACGTACAACTCGAGCCTACTTTCTTCCAATCACGGTTTGGCCAACGTTGGAACCAATGTTATAAGTTATTTGAAGCTACAGGTATAAACTAAAAATATTGTATTAGATATTCTAAGTGTGGTGTTGTTATTTACACAAGATCAAGAAGTGAATTCATCTAAATGCATCTTCAGGTAAGACCTTCAAAACGACCCAAAAACCTACTCATTTTATTTACTTTTACTGGAAAAAAACAACTTAAATTGTTTTTAAAAAGGCTCATCCACAAACATCAATCATACAAAATATTCAATGACTTTAATAGTTACTACAAATCTTTGATCAAATCGAGTTTAAGCTAAGTTTACAGTCTATGAAACACGCAATGAGTAAATATTTGTGCACGTGGCCATCATTAACAATCAGATGGGTTCAAACAGTGATCAGGCCGCATTGTTCTCGCGAGGAACTCAACGATAAATGTACACGAATGACAAACATGCTAGTATCTTGTAGAAAGATAAGGTAATGAATGCATGGAATGCATGCGTAGTTATATCTTGCAAATATTCTTCTTGGAAGTGGATGAGGCCTAGCTCTAGTATTATAGCTCCAAGTAAGGAAGTACCAAAGGGGAAAAGTACTGGAAAGTACGAGGCCACCAGCATTTTGGATGTGTTTTATTTTTCTATGATATAGATCAGATAAGATTAGAATCCTACCTAAAGTACGTTGCTACCCTTAAGATTTTTTTTATTTGATCGATCGAGCATGAAGTTCACCTTGTGCCCACTGCAGCTCATGGAAATCTGTAATCAACCCCAGATTAAACAACAGTCCTACCTGAGGTTGGCCACAACTGCTTTGCTCCCCGTAAGGACTAAGTTGGAACGCCTCGGATAAATATGTCTTTACCACATCCTTCAACCAGAACACATCAGCGCTGAACACTGGCCATAAGGCAGAGATAGGTGTAGCAGTGGTGCCGCCAGAGTCGAACCACGACAGGATTAAGCCAACTTAACGGGGCTCCAAAGCCCCGAATATGTATGGCATCATCACTCCTCAAATGGAGTGCTGGTGCCCCCGAACCATAAAGGATACAAGACCTGTTTAACCTCCCGTAAGTTAATCAAAGAGAGTGAGAGTCGAGTCCTAGCGTCCCAAAACCTACATCAAATAATTCTTACCACTCTGCAGTAATTACTTCCATCTCATTCTCTAGTTCGCTAATATGTTACAACATTCAAGATATGTACTTAGTCGCATAAAGACGATGTCTGGCTATTAAAGTATTAGGCACAGCAGTCAATTTGTCGCGCTAATTGTCGCCGTTATCGCCAGTCATATCGTCTCACCACATTTGCTACGAAGCGTGATTCACGTCACCACACTCCTAACTTACGAATAAATACCAATAGGCTTCTCATATTGCTGAAGCCCCATGGCTTCTTTATGATCTCCGGTAAAGGATTTTTAAATATTTTCATGGTGTAGCATAATAACAGTCTTGTCCAGAAATGTACCCTTGCCCAACCAACTTTGTGGACTATGCCCTAAACCAAACTCTCTCATTTTGAGAAGTCCCATGTGACACTAAAAAGACAATAATGGTTTGATAAAGACGCCCACTCCTTATTGTTTATAAAATACTTTATTATTGTGATTATTTTTCTAGTAAATTTTACAATATAAATAACATTCATTCACAAACCACACAGACCGAATGACAGACAAAACAATTAAGAAGTTAAATGCAAACAATTACTAACTTCATTTAATTTATAGTGAACTGATAACAGCGTGTTTTGTTTATTTTCCTTAAGTTGAATTATTCTTGGTGCAATGCATTGTGTCAATAAACTTTAGAGCTTAATAAAGTAACAATTAATAACGTTGGGGTTATTAAACTCGGAGTGCACATCCTCTTTTAATACCAGACTTCAAAATATTTATGTATTATGTTTAATCCAAACTCGTCATTTTCCGATTAATATAATACCTAAGTAAAAAATATGTAATTTTACCGAGACCAAGATCCATGCATTGGGTCGAAATATCAGCAATAAAGAAATTAAGAAAACGTATCGTGAGTAGCTTACATATTAAAACATGCAAATGTTTTTTTTTACTCTATACAAATTTAAAAAGCAAGGCAATCCCAACACTATTTTTTTTAATAGGTACATTTTTTGAGTTTTTTAAATAATTTTGCTGCGTGTGCATAAGGGCAGTGGGCAAGAAAATTCGGGTCTCGAGAGTACTCGAGGATTTGTCCAAGCAGTTCTCATATGGTAAATATATCTCGGTCTGGCATTTATACATAATACTACAATATTAATTAAAAAATAATTTCCTTCAAGTCATCCAAGACACTCAAGCGATGTATCTTCACGTTTCCTCTAAGTCGGTCAAAGATTAGGGCTATAAAGTGCAATGTTTGCGAGAGATAGCTTTATCAAACGTTTGTCCACGTTGTGTAACGCCAGGATGAACAATGGTGCCAGGTGACAAACAGATAACATGGCAGCCCGTTACATAATAGTTTTGCAGGAAAATGTAAACCTATTTATATGTTTTTGCATCTATAATATATACCAAGTTTTTAAGGTAAATGAATGCATGCATGGCGCAACGGATTCCACGTCATTCGGAGTCATAGTTCCGGGTTTGATTTCGGTTGGATAAAAATGTAAAGGAATAAAATGTTCTTGTATTGCGACTGCAACTTGTGTTTGATTCTTATGTAGGGCTGTGTATGCGAAAATTCTAGGAAATTAAACCCATCGCCACTTTCAGAACGTAATATAATTACGTACATACCTATATGTAATGGGTAACCCTCGTTCACAAAGCCCACATAAAAACAGATTTAATTCTACACAACATAAAAGGCTCTCAAGTGATTTACGGTAACGCTTCAGCACCATAAAACCAAAATTATCATGAAATAAAAGCTCACGGTGGTTTCATTAGCATAGCAATGGAGCCGCGGGGCCAGTATGCAAAACAGACCTCTTAAGGTGGTGACAGGTGGTCTAGGGAACAGATGAACAGATGCCTTGGGATAGGGGATGACCCGCATTTACCAACATAGAATCGTTTAGATAGAGATAACATAGAAAAGATTAGACATTTTATGTAGAAAAAAAAACTATTTTTACTCGTATGGTCATGGATTGCTCGTGTAATGGATGGCATAAACACACATAAGGACAAAACACAAACACCCAGACCCCGAACAGAAATGTAAATTCACAGAAATATCTGGTCGGCCGGATAAGTTTTATGCTTTGAATTTCACGATAAGTTCCATTTTAGTTTAAACATATCGCAAAAATAGTCCTTATTAATGATTCTATACTAAGTTATTATCTCAATTACAATTTCTGTACAATTCTGGGAACATTACTTTTGCGATTCGTTACGTTTAGATGGGGGTAGTCCCCGGTGACAGAAGGGCTCGGGCAGTCGTCAGATGGGTGGCACCGGCGCTTCGAGTAGTGACTGGTTAAATATTCATTACTCCAACTCTCCGACCTATAAGGCAACCATCAGCTGATTTGGTAGCGCAATAAACTGAGTGGTTTATACCTTGCTTAGAGAAGTTTCTTGAATTGTATTTTGAAACTATTGCAAAATTAATGACAGTATTAAGTATAATCCTTTGTTTAAAAGTGATGATTTTAGGTACCGCTATTTATTGATTTATTAAATCAGTGCTAAGTACTTTTGTGTTTAAAGGTGTGATAAGGCACACGACGCATATTAATTTAGACCGCAGGTGTCGCAAACATTTATGGTTGACCTTAGGACTTTTGATTCCATTTACGATGTACCTCCCACAGACTTCGATGAACAGTGGCCACTTGATGGTAAACAAGTGAATATCAAGCTTGTTAACTTTTACCACTTTGAAACTTCCTTCGCCACTTTTACAATAACTACAGTTAGACAACTCCATTGACTTAAATAATGAAGCCGTACATGAGGCCAAATTATCAAAAAGCCATTTATGAAATCAGTCATGAGGATTAACTCCAATCTTCGTCCAAAGTTTAATCAAAAGAAACCCCGCAAAGCCGACTCCTTTGTTAAAAGTCGAGATTTAGTCATCGTGTTACGCATTCTCGAAGTCAATGACTCGGCTCATATTACTTGTAAACAGTTTAAGATGTCATGTTTCAAGAGAATTACCATTTAGGCTTATATATTAGTTTTTATAGAACGGATTAGTGGCTTAACGGACGAACGTAAGATTATGCGGTTTAAGCACATACATAAGAAATATTTATGTGAATAACCTCACTTCCTCTGGGAAGTCGGTTAATAAAGTTCAGTTACAAATGTTTGAAGTAAGAAGTATATTAACTATTAAAATAATGTATCCAAAATTTCTTTCTTTTTTTAGTTTTAAATAAAAATAAAAAAGATACGAATACCTATTATATGTATAACGGTCAGTCACGCTGTTCTAATGCTGATATTTTAAAAATAAAATGTTTAAAAACTTATCTACTATTCTAAGGAATCACAGTACATCGTATTTCCACCACGAAAGCAATAAGAAAATTGTAAACACCATTACATCGATACAACCTCAATATTCCTCGAATAAAGTACAAAATATTTGATCAATATGTAGAGTAAGGAAGATAGGAGCGCCCGCATCGGAGCACCCTCGCTGATTGCTTCAATGAGAAGATTGCGACGGAGCCGTGGGAATGGCGGCCAACACGCGAATCTTGCATATAACCCCTTCGATAACTGACCACCTACTTTATGTAGTAGCTTACGACTGCCTACCTACACCTAAATACTGGCCGAGTATCGACTATCTCAGCTGCACTCAAAGTGGGTTCTGCCGACTTCTAGGGCACCGCGAAGCCTTTGTGGGGTCTCCGCCAGAATAGTAGAAGTGTGAACAGAAGAGTAAAGGGAGTAGAGTGAAAGGAAGTGGTTAGTTATTTCTCATTTAATAATGAAATTTTGGGGGTCCGTTGAAATTTTCGCTGGTCAGAAGGGGTCTGCCACCAAAAAAGTTTGAGAACCGCTGGTCTATGTAACGGTTAGAGGTCACAGCCGCTATGTCGATTGCTACAAAGTACCTAAACTAGTCTTCAAAGTCCTGCCCAAAATTCTAATGATTCTGCCAACGCTATCGTGTAGACATTCGTTAGATTAAATCAGACAGGTTTGCTAGATACCTGAATTCAGTAACAGGTGTTAAGGTGTTAAACGACTTTTATTAACATTTGACTTATATACACATTTTTGAAATAAAAAAATCTTTACCCCGCTGTTAAGGCAAGAATAAGAAGTAGCGGTGGAATTTCACCAACCAAATCATGAAGATTTGTTTTATAATATTTTAAAATAAACAACTACACTAACGAGACAACATACAGACGTTCTGATGAAGTTAGAAATTAGAAATTCAGATGTCAACATCATAAAGAAGTTTACTAAAATTAGGGCATAGAAACGGTCAGAGGTCTTACAATAATGTTCTAAGCCTCTTACACAACGATTTCGGCTGATCATAATGCAAATGCTGAGAAAGTCAAGCGTAGGAAGCATTTTTATTAGGATACTGCCATTACGATACAAGTAGTTATTTAGTGAAGGCGTTGACGCTACTTGAATAAATTTTACGAGAGAAATTGCGCATATTTGTGTATTGCTATTAAAAAAAAGCCAACTTTGTTCATATTTATTATGTTTACAAATACTAAATGTAAACCAAGTAGCTACGAGTACACGTTTATTTTTGAATTTTAAATAAATAAATTATTCACTTATAGGACTACCCGTTACGTTAAAATTTTGAGATACTTATGTAATACTTTTAAAAGATAAACCAATTAATAAAATACTTTACTGGTGATATACGAGTATGCGACACTAAAGGATTACCGGACATACCGTGTACCGAAACAGCCCCGGATTGGAATCCCCACGAAATAGACATCTCAATGATGAATTTGATTTTTATTCTAGATGTTTATGACGTAATATTTGTGTCCCCAAGCACTAATGACAGGGTATTCTAATGAATAAAAGTACAATATAAATAAGTATAAGTATACAAAGTTTCATTACCTCAATCCTTTTTTCCATCCAATTTTGTTCCATCGCGACATAATGACATAGTCTCCTTATACTATGATAATGATCGTACCGTCATCAGCATCATTATGAAGTGTGGTGCTAAAAGTACCATGACACAAGGCGTGTGGAGTGTGGGAGTTGCCCCAGTTGCTACAAATGAAAGCGCCCTTGGCGGAGGCTTAACAAACTGACTTACATCATGCAGTGTGTGAAGGGAGAAACAATTCGCTTTGCAATTTATGGGTATGGTGAATGTTAATTTTTGTATTTTTAGTACGTTTTGCAATTTATCCATACAGTGGATATTCAAATATCTTGTGAGTAAGACGATGTTTTTTATGATGATAAAAGTAGCAAACGAGCATGCAGTCCACATCTGTAATCAACCCAATATAAGATAATAAAGAAATACGATAATATAATGGCTCTGCCATCATTATGGTTATTATTCTTCCTATGGGTATTTTAACACTGCCTGTAAAAATCTCTTTCTATCCTCTTAAGATTAGCCTGTTCGATAGTCACGTAGCTATATGCAAATATATAAAAATGGTTCGTAATATAATCAAGTTTTCAGTTTAAAAAAACCTTAACAAATACATTATATTTTTAAATTAAATTTCCAATTCTCTTAACAATCTTTCCAATAGAATCTGAAGATCTAAACAATACATGCTCGTTAAACTACCAGTAAACAAGCAGTAAACATCGATTCCCTGGCCACTACGTTATCCCTGCACCTGGCTAGCTGATAACTAGCAACCATATATTAAGGCGGTAAAGGGCAGCCGACGAGAGCCGCGGATTATCGCGTATTATATAAATTAAATGCTATTAGCACGTCTGTGCCGACGCCTCGCCGCAGCTTATCTAAATTAGGATCAACAAAAGTCCTGCCAGAAAGATCTCACCAAATAATTAGTATCCTAACCGTGTAATGGCGGTGGAGTAGGTCATAAACTGTAGCGACAATTATAATCATGTCATTCATAAATTAGATTCAAATTACGCGAACGATCATGATGTGAGTTATGTCATAGACTTGATTTTTTTAGATAAAAACAAATTGTTTGTTGAGTATAAAATAATATAAGAATAGACATAAAAAACAATAAAATCATGTACCTCTATCTTATTGATATTATTAACAAGCACGTGTACGTATTAAATCAATTCCTACCGACTACATATGTAATTATAACTTCTTATAACGTGTTGTTTTTCATTAAACTTGTCCGCTCTCGCTTATCAATTGTGGCACAACGAATTTACAATGGTGAAGTATGGAAATTTATAGCGTACATACACCAACGAGGTCTGTTTATTGTGGGAGTTCAGCGTGACGCGACCACCCGTGGGCCGTGGGTACGCTTTATAGCATGATATATGGACCCTTGATTGCTAACGTAACCCGTTAGTCAATATTGTGTGAATTGAATAATCCTATGTTAAAGCGTGCGTGGACCCGCGGCTTACGTAGTCTACCCTATTTACAAAGTTAAGAAGCTTCGAGCGAGGTCGGGAGTTGGTCGGTTCACTGCTAGTAATCTTTTATATGTACTTCCGTACTTAGAAGGGCTTGAATCGTCGATCCTGAGTATTATTAACATTACATGAAGTCGTTAAGGCCTATAGGAGTTGTTTTCGGGAGAACAAGGGTTGGCCGCTAACTCCGTATGAATTGCAACTAAGTAGGTGAATATTTTTGATTCCTCAATTAATTCGTAAAGTAGTAACACGATAGGTAAAACTCGATTCAGACGTACCAATATTGTCAGGAAAAGCTCTTGCTCAGTAGAGGGTCATAAAATGGTCGCAAACAAATAATCTTCTATCCTCTACGACTCTAAACTCATTTCACGCTGCTATAGCACTGATTTAATTATCTTGCTCTTGTGAAATATCCGGACAGTTTGGAGAAATAAAACCGAATTAACCAATCTTTATAATGGGTTAACTGGTTTTTTATTGCGTCTTAAAACTGAGTACCGCCAACAAAGATCCATTGAAGCTGGAGGTCTTTTTCATTAAAGTTTCTTAGCGTTGTTTGTGTGTCTGGCTCATGTAATTTTTAATTTCTCAAAATTTAAGTGGTGCTTTTTTAATAATTTATCGGCTTCAATTTTATCATTTAATTAAATTGGGCCTTAACTTAATTACTATCTTACGTTAATATGGTTTCTATCTATAAAGAAAATTAAGAATGTAAAAATAAAATTAGTTTAACCGTAAGCGCAGTAAGGCATCACAAAAATATGTTAACCAAAAACAGCTTTTGCTCATCATTTCGATAGATTGAAACCGCCCGCAGCGACATTATTTTAAACCTAAAGTTTTAACAGGAAGGTAATTATGTACAGTTGGTCGCGGCGTTTCTGTAGTTTCTAATTAAATCAGTCGCCACCTGTCCCCACCTTCCCCTCTCGCAGCGATGCGCGTGCGCACGTGCCGCCGCGCCCCTCGCCTGCATTAAATTATATTGTCGAACAGTTTATCGGCACTTGGCATCTCTCGTTTGGTTACGCAGGTGTTACAAAAGGTCCTACTCACTTATCGGGACTTAATATATAATGACAGTATAAACTGTATTTATACGTATTTTCCGGCTACTGACTTAGCTGATGTAGAGCTCGTCGTGGTTTGACTGTAGGCACCATACAGCTAGCATTTCAGCCTTAAAACAGTAGAATTACATGCTCTTGTGTTCCACTTTGAAGAGTGTAGAAAAGTTCTTACAACGACGATCTTATAAGTTTCAGTAAACTCCAACTATATTTGGACTTAATGAAATATGGTTGACTACCAACTCGTTTGATACTTACCTAAAAATAAATAGTAAGGTATTCATACTTGTACATAAGATAACTGTTTTGACTCCATATAATATTTTAGTCTTCTAGTGTTTGACAAACTCTTAGGTGAAGGCCACTTATTACTTTGCACAGACCTTTAATTTGTCTTTAGTTGGAACAGACGTTGCCTCTCCTTTGTCTATTGTGCCTGAAATTGTGTAAATTGTAGGGAAGACATCTTCCTTTCTTTGACATCAAAAGAGGAAGACACCTTCCTTTCCTTTACCATGTTATTTCTGTCATTATAGGCAGTACAAAGCAGAAAAATATCAAAATGCTATTTCATCTACTCTTTGTATTCAATTTAATACGCAAAAAAATATTATATTTTGAAAAAATCCTTAATTATCTCATCAAAATCAATACAGCCTCTTCGAAAATAAACAGTCAAGAAATGGTAATAATTACTCTATAGTCAATTCAATATAGTTTAGTTGGTTTCACAATGTTAGGTATTATAAAATTTACAAAAAAACAACATGTTATTTTTCTCAAAACCGTGACTAAGAGTTACCTCAACGTCTTAGTCACCTCAACTTGTTAACATAAGTGTTGCAATTATGACCAATACTTTATTCTAATATACCGGAGCTAGATCTACTAAGTATTACATATAAAGGATTAAATTTTGAAATGAAAAAGTTTCTTGTTGAATTGCACTGAATTTTTTTATTCCGAAATTATCTCATGTATAAAAAAAATCATCACAAAAGGCCTCGCAGCCTTATACATACCTAAATAAAAATATAGATATTTGGTCTATATGTTATGGACCAAGTGATAAATGCGGGCATTTTTCATAATGCCCGGGCATTATGAATAATGACTGGCTGTTTT
>DWPV01004047.1:0-14161 GCA_018251915.1 Urbanus proteus proteus
GAAAATGGACGTTTTAGTACAAAAAGTGATACCAGAGATAGTGATTAAAATTTATTCTATATTTAATATATTAAATACTATTGTCTTTACTAATCTTATTACAATATTTTATATATTAATTAAACTTAATTTTGAAACAATTTTTTTTGTATTATGAACACCACCCTTACTTTGATGATTCACTGCATTCTTATCGCGAACGAACTATAGTTATTTTCAATACAAGAACACTTTTCAATACAACTAGAAACTTTAATTTGATTGTTTGAACTTCACTGAAAATCAATACTTGGATAGAATTAGATAAATATTTTGTTATATAATAGGTACTTCTATTTATGAACGATTTAGGCTATACCTACTTTAATCTGTGTATCCAATGGGTAGTAAAAACTAAAAACGTAACATTGAGTTGTTTTATGGCTAATTAAACTAGCATTATTACTTCAAAAATCTAGAAAAGTTTTTTTTAATATGATCGAAGTAGCAATCGCGCATGCGATTCCATGGACATATGTAATCAACCCAAGATAAGAACAAGGTCCTACCTAAGGTTGACCACAGTGCGTTACTACTCCTGAGGACTTAGCTGAGAAGATAATTTACAAAAATCCATTAAACGGCACTATTTGCTTATGTATTAACAAAATTATATGCTTATTTGCTATTTCAATAAAAAGTCTAAATATTAAACTATTGGTCTGAGAATGAATATCAATTCTAAAACATAAGTTACTCAACAAGCTCAATAATAAGCTCATCGTTTCTTTATTTATTACTATCTAAATAAATCAAATCTATGTCATAATTTTGATCATTGAACACAAACGTTATGTTAATACCAGTTTTAGTACTCGAAAGCGTTTAGATTCAAAGTGAATTCTAGTCAATGGACAACAATAGGTATAATCCGGACATTCCGGACAGCAACCATCCGCTGCAACAATACATAGCTGTCAGCTAATAGCTTGGAACGGATACGTTACATGTACACGTTTCCATATATCTTACATTCAGTAGACGATAATATATTTTTTATAATAATATAGGAGTAGTAAACGAGCATGCAGTCCACCTGATGGTAAGTGAACACTGCCAACTATGGACACCGCTCATGGACATTTCTAATCAAACAGAGAACAGAGCCTTACAGGTTGGTCACAAATTTTCTACCCCCGAGGATAAGTTGGAACGCCTAGGATTAGTATGTCTCCCTTACCAGATTCTTCAGACCAGAACACAGCAGCTCTACACTGCTGTTATAAGGCTGAAATAGGTGTGGCGGTGATGCCAGAGTCGAACCACAAAGAACTTTACCACCATTAGTAGATGATACTTTTATGGTCCATTGTGTGACATAGGCCTCTTGGTATGCATGATGGTGTTCGATGATTCCATTCTACCTGTGTCCAGCAGTGGACCTAAAACGACCTCTTTTGTAGGTCCTACTGAAAATAGGCCTTACTGAACTTACGAGGGTTTTGCCAATTCTTAGTCGCCCAAGACATCCACAACCGAAGAGCTACGTCTTTTTTCCTCCTTGAACATCCACAGGAAGAAAGGAGTGATTCTATCCAAAACCGAGACTACACAGCACAATAACAAATGTCTTACGTAAATTACCTAAAAACAATAATTATTTATTTCTTAATACACTTAAAACCCCTGATTACTTCACCATCAAAGTAATAATTATTTCCTAATACGCAAAAAGAAGGTCAAAACCCAGCCACAATTTCGCAATGCTTTCTCAAAATACAGCAAAGGCATATCTTGATAAGTACATTTGGCAGGCGTTTCTGCGCCGTTTCCAAAAACTCACGATATGTTGGTAACGTCGCGAGCAAAACCTGATATCTGAACCACTTTCCATAGCAGAAAGTTATGGTTTTTCGAATTATTTTAGCAATGGCAAGAATTGATAATACTTTTCTATAAATACTAGACTTCGTTTAAATATATTTAACAAGTATAAGGTTAAAATACTTATAAATTTATTTGAATACTTTTTTATATATGATGGAAGTAGCAAACGAGCATGCAGCCCACCTGATGGTAAGTGGCCACTGCCGCAAATGGACATCTGTAATCAACCCCAGATAAAATCACAGTCCTATCTGAGGTCGGCAGATGCGTTGCTATGTCTAAGGATTAAGTTGGAACGCCTCGGATAAGTATGACTCCCTAACCACAACCTTCAAACCATAACACAGCAGCGTTACACTTAAGCTCTGTGTTATTATAAGGTTTAAACAATAAAGAAGTAACGAAAAAACATTCAGTCTACTTAATAGTAAATGGCCTCTACCGCCTCTGTCATCAATCTCAAATAAGATTAAAGTCCTACCTGAGGTCAGCTAAACAAGTTGTTAACACTAAAGACTTGGAACCATTCGTTAAATATGTATTATATCCCTTACGATACAGCATTTTATTATACAGTTCAAGTTGACTTAAAATAACAATATCAATTCACTATAACAGGTAAATAAAATTATTTGAGCTCTATCGTTATACTCATAAAATAATAATTGAAAGAACAACTTTCTTGAAAATGTCCTTTTTGCGCTTAAAAACTTCGCAATAGAAAGTTCGTTCTATACAAAGTAGAGGAACTGTCTCAACACTTATTGTCTGAAACTTACTGCTAGGAATATTTAATGTTAAGTTTATTATAATAGAGAAGAAAGAAGAATTGTGTTTTTTATCAAACGAAGAATCTTTTATGACTTATAGAAGCAAAGATCTTTTATGCAAATACAAACAAAAGGTAGTACATTTGTTTTGTTTTTTTTTGTGCTGTAAATAAATTCATTTTAAGCTCCGTTTGTATGCTTCCCTGTAACCAAATCTAAATAATAAATTAATAAACTTTTAAAATATTAGAACGGTAATAAAAGCGTAAAAAATAAAATAAAATTTCATTTTCATTATGGTTATTTCATTAATGGTTAGCAGTAAGATACAATTAAAAAATAAGCATAACTAACCTTTAGCGCTTAATAGATTCGCAATTTTCCTCTCTTGAGCTTGTTTAGTTTAAACGAGCGACACTCGATACAAAATAAAGAGAAATACTGTCTTTTAGGTAACATTTGAGTCTATTTTAACAAAATGTAAAAAAGTGCTTGTATTTTGACAAAGGAAGTGCTTTTTTCATTACCAGGAGAGTAAAGGCTGTCAGGAATCTAGCTTAGAGTTAAAAAATAAACTAGTAATTTCAAAGTTTTCACCTAACTTTGCCGTTATTGCGTAAAATGAAATATTTGAAAAAAGGTAGTAATAGTGCTCTATCGTTGTAGCGAGTAAATAAATAATTCTGCGAGCAAGTTTCGCAACAAAATGTCCTTTTGACGCTTAAAAACTTCGCAGAAGCGAGCGAGCGATACTAAGTGGCTGAAAGAAAGTGCTCGCTTATTGTTTGAAAATGAATACTGTAACGTTATTAAAATATAATAGAAATCGAGAAGCAAATAAGCGAAGCATTTTAAACTTTTAAGCGATTTAACGGTATCAAAGACTTTTGCAGCAGGTTTTTCTGCAACATATTGTTAATTATTTGCTTCTGCCTTAATAGAAGTAGTTTTCTGTTAAAAGAATTAAGGGTTTTGATTTAACTTTCTTGTGACACCTAAGTGTAAATATCTAAAATAAAATATTGTAATATTGGTGGTAGAACAAGTACATTTCGATCGAGTTAGTATACTTATTAGTAGCATAAAAAAATCTTGCGTTTCGGTGGAAGAAAGTTCTTTTATGTTATAATACGACAGTATCCAACCGACATGCAGTCCACCTGACAGTGGCCATTGCCGCCCATTGACATTTGAAATCAACCGCAAATAAGAAACATCTTAAATGAGGTTGGTCACAAATGCGTTGCTACCCCTAAGAACTAAGTTGGAACGTCCCGAATAAGTATCTACCATAGGATTCCTTAATACTGGCAATGTGTCCGGGATTGACCAGATAGAGATCCTGTTCTTTATGAAGTTGATTACAGATGTCCATGGGCCACATTGTCCACTCATGTTGACCAATATAGACTGCATGCTCAAAGTAAAAAAAAATATTGGTCATATTTATGATATTAAACTAAAACTGTGCTACCAAAGTTACAACGTACTAACTTTGTTCAACACAACCGGCAATCTATTATCATCGTTACAAATAAGATATACAACTTCCAACTTTAAGTTCCACCGTCAAATACGTCAGAAACAGCCTTCAGATAATGAAGCATTACAAGCGCTTCCAAACTTTGCACGCAAAAAAGTTACATCATTCATCCCCCGCATTATCCTGTGTATCCCTATTTATATCAATATTATAATAAAAGCCGTTATTTTACACTTTTAGCAGTTCTGTCTAAATGTAGTAACGTCTGTAGTTAATTGTATTGTCCTCTAACTTTTGGCATGCTTAATCACTATCGCTTTCTGCTGTTTGTCCCTATGTATGCTTAGATCTTTAAACTTTAGATAGTGATTTAACAGTGTAGTTAGTGAAAAAGTGACTTACTTACTCTATAGAACACAAGAACAATGTGTCTACTCCTTTATGTATTAGAACAAAGAAGTGCAGTGCCAGTGGACGCTTAGCTTCAATAATGATTATTTAGCAGTTTAAGTTAACATAGAATTACTAATTAGTCTATAAAAGGCTAGATTGTAATTAATATAAAATACCTTTGGGTACTTTATACACAAGATAAAAAAAAAAAAAAAACTAACGTTCTGTATTCGACATCTGGGAAAATACTGTTTGTGTAACCATTTGTTGTTTTTTTAATAGCTTTATTTACTTTTGTGTCATATATATACGATTTCTGGTATTGATATGACATAGGTACATTGGATTAGTTGGTGGCTTATCTACATGAAGTTTGAGGTACCCATAAAATTTCAGAAAGACTTTCTGCTTTAAAGCGGTAATGATTCTTAATGTAGTGTGTAGTTAATAATTTTACAATTTAGTTCACAGGGTTTGCGAGGCATTCGTCGTTGACTTCCTGGACTGAAGTTAGACATTCCTTTTATTTAGGGTCAGTCATACAGGCGACAAACATACTTTACATTGTATTTACTTATACCAGATATTATATGTAGATACCTATTTATGTGCATAGAGGAAAAAAAACTTTTTATTTTGACTAACTCCGGGCAAATGACGAATTCGTAACTAGGTGCCTACTGGTGCTAAAAATTACCAAAATAATTTACTGATGACAGTTTTTGTCACTTTGCAAATGGCTTCTGAGATCACTGTGATGAGGCAACACGCAAAAAGGAGACAGACGTCAAGTCATCCTGTATATAGGACTATAATGATGCTATTTGGTAAGTACTTAATCTAGCTTGGGTAAGATACTGGGGCTATGGCTTTTCCCATGCATTAGAGTAAGTTAGCTATGAATACCCCTAATCAAAAAGTACAAAGACAATAGTGACAAACCCGCTTATTCTTTGCCAGGTCTTTTTAATCGATATCGCGTTCCGATCCCGTGGCAGATTAAGAAAAAAAATTGTAAATGACAATTCGTATGTCCCCTCGTAGGCCTATGCAAAATAAAGACATTTAATTTCACGTCTAACTCGGTTCCCACATAAAATGGTGAGCTTAATGACTATGCACGCCCGATAGATCGATCGGCCATTGTTCAACGTGGATTATGAATCACTTGTAAACAAGAAAGATATTTCTTTGAGGAAAGAGAAACTTCCGTTCCGACGTTACAACATCGATGGTGCTGACGCAATTTTATCGTTGTGGTAGGTAGATATATGTAATGTTTTGTGAGCTACGGGCTTACCACGTTAGTCAGCTAATCTGCTTACTTGCTGCGAAAGGGTTTTGTTTTTGTATGCAGGAACTAGAGCAGTGGTAGCCTAATGGTTGAAACTTGGTATCTCAATCGAGGGGTCCTAGGTTCAAATCCCGGGCATTTATGTGCGCATTAAAAATTAAATTTCACTTGCTTTGCGGTGAAGGATAACATCGCGGGGAAACCTGCACATCTGAGTTCTTAAAAAAATGTTCTCAAAGGTGTGTGAAGTCCTCCAATTCGCACTTGGCCCGCGCGGTGGACTATGGCTTAAATCCCTCTCACTGAGAGGAGACCCGTGCCCAGCAGTGGGACAATAATGGGTTGATGATGATGCAGGAACTTTAAATGTTTTCGGTGTAACATGTAACTTGAGAGTATTTTTTTGAGTCTCTCTCTCTTTGAGATCTTTGTGTATAAGTGCAGCGCTTAACACTGCTATTTTTTGATAGAAATAGGCGTAGCGGTGGCGGTTGATGAGTCAACCCTCAAAGCGTTCCACCATCTTTACGGAGGTACACCATCTTAAGTCTTAAGTAAATTAATAGGGATATTACTACACTATTCTGTGATTGCGGCAAGTATTTGCTTTCGTTGCGCGATATAAACGGTAACTCGACAACAATAATTGCAGCTAGGAGTTTCCACAACACTAACCGGTTTGGGTAGGTACTAGTATTGTAGTATGTAAAACTGCGTGTCAAAAGCTATCGATTATTCAATTAAGGACAAAAATAAGGAAAAAATATTACAAGATATAAATAACAAACTATTATTATCTATGGATGTGCAGTAAGTAGGTATTACTTTACACAGTAGGATTTTCTCTTATGTCGTGGGTGCAATGGACACACAAATACGAATACACAAACACCCAGATACAGAACAGAAATATAAATTCATCATTCAGATATCTGTCTGCCCGAGAATCGAACCCGGGACCCACTGCGTGGCAGACCGGTATGGTGACCGCTCCGCCACGAAGGTCTTGTAATAATAATAACAATTTGGACCTTAAATAAGTGTAAGTATTTCAATCTATTAAATATTCTAATATGAACTCATTTATCACATCAAAAAGGTTTTGTATAGAAATCTCAAAGGTGGAATATTAAATTAACGGTTAAATATTTACGTTTCGTTCACGATTCTTTTCCGCTGACGCTGTACTTCGGTTTCATTTTTAAACTCCGCTCATATTAGGGCTGTCAACTTTTGTAAGAATTAGGTAGGTACCTAATTCTTACAAAAGTCCAACATTACACTCCAAATTGAACTTTTACACTCCAAATTGAACTATTACACTCCAAATTGAACTATTACTCTCCAAATTGGAACCCATTTTCATAATATTATGAATCTAAGAAAATTATTTGTTTTTCTTCCCTTAGATACGTTCTTTATTCCTAGTATTATTCATAAGAAATCTAATTTTATATGTGTAGGCATTATAAATTGGCGGTATTACTTTCAAAATAAACAATTTTCAGCTTATTTTCTTTCAAATCCTGCATGGTAATTTGTAATTCTTTTCAGCGTTTTCGCTTTTCTTTATACTTCCGGATATGGCTGTGAACGCCCATTAGTTATAGTCCAACACTATTTTACTATTAAACTACGGTTGCCAGCCCTACTTCATATGTGTGATGTGACGGTAGAGAAAGTGAGTGTTATGCGAGTGAGATGTTTATTTTCGTCCGTCGTATTGTCTGTAAGTAGGTAACCTTAATCGTATACAAAATGTTTGGTTCCAACTTTTGTCTGTTTAAGCCGGTTGCTAAACACATACATGACATATGTATGTTCACGCATAATTGTATGTAAGATTTCTTTTTTTTTCCATGTTGTGGAATCTGAATATTTTTACACCGGATGTGACATAATTCATATAGACAATTGGCTTCTATGGCTGTATTTTTAGACGCTACGTGGACTGAGGTCCTTGCAGTAGTCAATGCCTGAAATGTAATTTAACATGATGCTTCAATGCTAATGGAGGGAAATATGGACTATTAATTTAGATCTCTCGTAAGGTCTCTGATAAGAGTTAACGACTGGTATTCACTGGTATTCGATAAGTAACCAAATCGCGGATTCGCTTGAGCAAAAAAAAATAAACAGATTGACCTACATCCCTCATATTGCAATTTTATGATGCGTCATGGTGCATTGGAATTTTGCAGAATTGTTTGCAAGTGATATTATGTTTATCCTTACATTATTTACGATCATTGGGTAATACCCTTTTAATAACAACTTTGTTTAACTTTGCATTTTATGTGTTTGCAAATAAGCATGTGAGATTATGCAATAAATATTTATTTTACACTCACAAGAAATCTCTGTGTTGTACGTGTAATGGGCCGACGAGATTAAGGCCCATAACATCAATGAAAATCCGAGTAAATCAAATCTTATTGGCTATTCCTTGATATTGGCCTGACCAGGTAACATGGCAAGCAGTGTTTCTTGTCAGATTACTAGTAGTACTAGTAGTAACTCGGTAGTGAGCTGAATCAGAGCAAATTTATTTTTAAATTTAAGTTAGGTACACGTAAGTCCAAGTTCATTTATTAATGATTATTTCTTTCATGCTATCACAATATGCACAATAGAACAATATTCTTGACGTCATTGTTGTGGACACAAATGATTATCGCGTGTTCACACTGTTCACACTGTTCACACATTGTGCGTAGGATATTTTTTCACAACTTGGCTTATATTTCGCCCGTACACGTCATAAGCTGTCGGCGACAATCCGATTTATTTGTATTATGTCTCTGTTTATTGATACGTTAAGTCGGTGATTACAAAACTTGGCAACGGTACAAGTGTAAAGAATACAATGCAACATGGTATAAACAAAATCCTTAGTTGAATTTCGGCGGAGTTGGCTTCGTTAAGTTACACACTTGGCAACGAGAATATTCGGATCTATTGTCTCCGCGCAGAACCGTCCGAGTACAATATATTTATTGTTTTTAACCAGAAACTTTTAATCATTTTAAGTTTAAAATATTTTTATAATGTGCTTATTGATGTTATTTATATTTTACTAAAATTTCAGGTCCGAATCGGTTCAGTAGTTTCTATGATTAATCCATAAAATCGTATATGCGAAGAGACTAGGAAAGGTTACCAATTTTCAGGCATATTCCTTGCTTTGAGCCCTTGGCATAATTATAAGACCACGACTATCCTGTGCTGAAGACGTACTTAACCGTCCCTCCTAATTAAAACCTTAAATTTTAAGAAAACAAACAACAGCACAATATTTTTAATGCATATTTTTCCACCATGTTTTTGCACATTCCTTTTACGGGCTACTC
This sequence comes from Urbanus proteus proteus, assembly GCA_018251915.1. Lineage (NCBI taxonomy): Eukaryota > Metazoa > Arthropoda > Insecta > Lepidoptera > Hesperiidae > Urbanus > Urbanus proteus. Next base: position 9,157 of record DWPV01004047.1, read on the forward strand.
GCCCAAGTACAATTCGCTCTTGACCGCTTTATTTATGATTATTTGAGTTCTTTTCTCTGTACACACTATGTGGGTCGCTTGGCCGGTTTTTGGCAGCGCTGCTTGTATACGCGTGGAGGGAACGAATTTTCCTATGTATTGCCGCAAAATATTTCATTTCGCTTGACTGCAGTTTTACAATATTCGTATGAATAGCTGTACGTGATCTTCGTACTGATGAACTAGATTATGTATTTTTGTCTGTATATTTTATTTTTAGCGCGAGTAATTTACATAAAAATGCTGTCGTAGATTTATGCTGGAATGTTGGAATGCAATGCAAATGGAACTTTTTAAGTGTTTACCACAATTTATTAAAAAACTCCACATAATGAAATGATTACATATGTGCGTCATAAAATCACAAAATTTGAATCAGTAAAGTTGTAAAAGACGTCATTAGTTTTTGGTGTATTTTTTGTCTTAGAGTTTTGAATCTACTGCTGCTAAGAAATACTTTAGTTGTAATTTTGCAATACTTCTGTGCAAACACCACTTTTTTCTATAATATTTTATAATTTAAAAATCTAATAAGCGTTCATAAAAAGCAGCCGTGGAGGTTAAAAAGTGTTAGAGTGATTTTACACTAACCGACACGATACGGCTTACCGGTATTATACCGCCGCTACAAGCTACAATGTATTGGCTTGGCATTGACACTCATATCTGTACTACTTAGCTCGTTATGGAGTCGTCTGGGGAATCAAGAATGTGTGGTATACTAATACGTTTGCGTAGATGCCTCTCACAAGCTCACGTCACAATATCCGCGAGCCACCCCGTTCTGTAGTCATGACAGCCAGTCGGAATCCAGTCACTTCATTTTTGGAACAAGATTTAGTTATATTATTATAGTTATTGGTGCCGTATCGTTGCTTCATAGATGAGATAATGTCACTTATCAGCATCAGTCAAGGCGAAATTGCTCTTAGGACCGTTAGACCTTGAGAGCTTTAATAAACGGTTCAGCTGAGGAATGTGTATGTATAAGATAGTGTTTATTGGTCGTCTTCTGACCTGAATAGAAAATGTTAAAAGACAAGTATATTAAATATCTGATCCCCGCAGTTTCACCCGCGTTAAAAAAGTAAAAAGGAATACTTATCTAAACATAGGAAATATGCACGTGGCACGCGCTAATGCTTTTTTGAAAAATAAAGTAGCCTATGTTACGCCTTAGACCTTCAGCTATCTGCCAGTGAAAGTCCCGTCAAAATCGGTCCAGCCGTTTGAAGATTAGCTTAGCCAAACAGACAGACAGACATTTTTTTAAATTGCATTTTCGTTATAGGTATCGTGTATACTTTCATTGAGTAAAAAATGTTATTTTGAAATCACAAACAGACACTTCAGTTTTATTTATTTGTATAGATATTGCAATCTCCAGCTAAAGAGGATGGCACATCATTCATTTCAAAGATGTATACTACTTATTTGTAAAGAAGTCTTTCACGTGATATAAGCAAACGGTTTCCAAATGGAAAACGTGACTGCTTTTTTGTTTCTTTTCTTCTTCTAACATAAGTCAATCGTGAGATGAAGTGGCACCGTTCTAAGGAACGCGACACCTTAAACCACTGACCCGGTTTGCTTGCATACCGTTGTATGTGTGTGTGTGTGTGTGGGTTAAACGGGCTTTTTTTCAAGAACCTCTTACGGCTTAATGAAGTACTTGGAAATGTTGACGTGAAAGCTCACGTGTGGACGCCTCGGGGATTTCTTTGCGTAATTTACTTTTTTATAATATAGAAGTGCAGTTTATAATATACCAGTATCATACATGCTTTTGGCTACCGAAGTAAACAGCTCTGGCGACCGGGGGCATCTCTAACTAACCGCAGCTACCTGCGATCCTATCCTACGATGGGAGTTCTATCTGAGGTTACGGATATATTGCCAGCCCTGAGGACAAAATTAAAATACAAAAATTAAAGTCTCTTGCGACATAGCACATAACACGGCACCTTGTAACTGTTGTATGGTGTAAATGTTTTTTGAACTTACAATGGCTACTCATCAAACTATTTACGATAGCCCTTTCACTGAATAGCATCATTTGTGCTAACCTCATCCGATCTCAACGTATAAGGTGGTAATCTAACTCGACGGCCATCCGACCTCCAGACCCAGACCCGATGGAGATTGGTCCCGATTGGGTGTAAACAGTCACGAGTGCATGTGTCATCCATCTTTAATACACGGTCCAATTTTAGAAGACGCTCCATTTAGACATCGTTTTGTTTGCTAACGACTAATTCTGGTTTGCTCTGTAACTCAAAACCTTGGTCTATTTAATCGTTTCGTTCACTTTACTGCTCAAGTATCAATTTTTCAAAGCAGAATATTTTCATTTGGGAAATTGAGTCCAAAGAACTTCGATTTTTGCTTTGGTATATCTGTATATTCGTTTCTGTGTCCACCGAACCCACGACATGGAAAAAAGAAATAAATGGGGTCTATGAGTGTAGAAACCGTTGAAAGTGTTGAAGTCGCACGGCTATAAGTTTATTTTGGTTTTTAATATAAATTACATATTTTTGGTTTTCTAAACGCCAGTAAAATCTTATATTTATGTTTAAATTCTTGTGGTTCTTCCTTTAAAGGTATGTCACCACCACCAGTTTATTAGATAATACCGACCACTAACTGATGGCATTCGAGAAGTGAGCTCGCAGAAACCAGTTTTGGTTACGTTTACGACATCGCTCGGTTACGTGGTCTCCTTAATGAAACAGTATTTCTAATCTGCCAGCAGATGATCTAATAAGTTCACGAGAAAAAACAAAGACTTGATGATGAAATGCCATAAAATTAAACAAGGTATTTAATTAGAATTATTAAATCAGAACAAAATTTTGAATACAAATCAATTAAGATTTGCTTTTTTGTTGTGTTAGGTTGGTTAGTTTTTTATGTGTTTGGTTTTGGATGTAGCAAAATAAAATGTTTTCTTTTTAAAAATGCCATTTAGTACTTCAATGGAGAAAGTGGAGGTGGAGCCATTTCAGACCATTTAGCACTATGAGGCCCGTTTGCTAATTGAATTACATTAGAAAACCCGTTTCGTTTACGTTACGTGACATCATGTCACCTTATTATAGATATTCTTGTTGATATTTTACTCATGTATGAGTGGACCCTTAAGAAAGTAGGATGGTGTAGTTTTCCATAAATTGGATAACTAATCCGAATTTAAATGTCAATTTAATGTCAAACTGTTCCATCAAATGTGGCAAAATATTTTTTGATCGTCCTCAGTTACTTCCTCGCTTATGTCTGCCTCATTACTGCCTAATGATGTTACTTACATTTTAAAGTTTTAAACTAAGTAACATCATTAGGCAGTGCCGCAACCCTTTTTTATGTCCCACTGCTGGGCACGGGTCTTCTCCCACAACTGAGAGAGGCTTGGAGCGTACTCCACCACGCTGCTCCAATGCGTGTTGGTGGAGGGGATACGGGTTAGTGGCCAACCCGTGTCGAATGTTTTCAAACCGCCCATAAGGCCTCCGACAAGGTTTAACGACTGCTATACAATGATAACAACCGGGACCGACAGCTTAACGTGCCCTCCGAAGCACGGAAACGCGCATGAAATTTGCCACTAGCGGTCACCCATCCATGTACTGACCGCGCCCGACGTTGCTTAACTTTGTAGATCGGTTAAGATCTACGCAATCCGCAGGGCTATGCGCGCTTCATTAGGCAGTATTAAAGACTAAGTAGTCTTCAAGGGGAGGAATGTACCTACCTGTGACTGACTTTAGTCGCGAGTTCAATCCACCGTACCACTATCCATGCAACATGATAAATCATTAAATATCTTCACTAAATAAATAAAAAAGCACCTATAGCTTGTACCCGTTCCACAGTAAAATCACGAGAGAGATGATCGCGTCCCATCCAATCGGTGAAATCAAACAACGTCGCTCTAATGGAGATGTGTGACGGGTGAGTGTCAATAACGCGGCGTGAAGCAGTTTACCGCTGTATTGAACCGTTCACGTGCCGTTTGGTGCGTGTATCTTGTCACGTACGTGAGTTGGATGTACTCGCTGTTGGTCCAATTTGAGTTCTACCATTAGGTAAAAACTTCAGGTAAAACTTATTTGGAGTTGATGATGTTCATGTACGGCAGTGGCCATTTACCATCAGATGGAATGCATGCTCGTTTGCTACTTCTGTATTATAAAACGAAAGAGTATAGGTCGTTACAGAAAAAAAAACTACGTAGCTTAGATTTTTGTTTACATTACAGTGTGATGAAACGCGCGTGTCTCAATCCGTGGATTTCCAATGTAAATTTGTCTTAGTACCTCTAAAGACCTCTAGTTTTGTTTGAATGTCGCGTTTGAAGGTCGAACAAGTTGAACTGTGGTGAAATTACTTCATACGATTAATTTGGCAGACAGAAATTGTCTTATTATTATTTTTTGACGTTTTTAATGATTTTAAAACCATCACGAATCTAAATTATTGTATCATTGCATAACTTGTGCCCCAACTTTAAAATAGTTTCAGCGAATAATCAAAATACCGTCATAAATGTCGCTCTCACAACGGAGTCAATTGTGTCTCTCGGAGCGACGAAAACAAATATGAGTGCGCTGACGGAGCGTTCATTGGAGCTCGAGTGTCAATAGATGGGAAAACAAGCCAGTTTTCCGCCTCGTTGCAGCTTTTTATGTGTGGCATGCCTTATATTCTTTCAAATATTCTTTTTATGATATTAAAAATGGGTATTTACTACGGGAGGTATTCGTTAAGGGATGAGTCTTGCTGTAGATGTAGGGGACTGGGACAAAGTCCGGGAGATGCAACAAATAAACGGTTAGTAGAGGACTGTATCCAGCTTTTGGACCATAAAAGGCTGATGGATGGATGAAGAGAATTAGTATATTACGATACGGGTGACCTATGTTGCCTATTACGGCACGGCGTGAAGTTAGCGCCCGAGCGAAGCGAG
>DWPV01004048.1:0-14156 GCA_018251915.1 Urbanus proteus proteus
GTTTTTTCGGGATGAAAGGTACTCTATGTCCTTTTCTGGGTCCCTTACTATGTGTGTGCAAAATTTCATAACGATCGATTGAGCAGTTAAGGCCTGAAGGCGTTACAAACAAACAAACAAACAAACAAATAAACGGACTTTCCCATTTATAATAATTAGGATGTCGAGTGTAGAAGGTTGGATAGATCGAAGAATGGGTAGAATGGGATGAAGATGTTCATCCCATTTCAGTAGTCTACGTGAGCGAAGCTGCGGGCAAAAGCTAGTCATTTATAATTTTGTTAAATTAGATTCATGATTGATGCAACGTGTAAAAAATGGGATCTCAAGTCCTAAGCCGGACGCCAATTTCTTGTTAGCAATCCCTTTTTCTAGAGACGTGTGTGACAGTAGGCGTTGCTTCCTGCATATTAAAAACCTAAACTGGATTCTGCTCAACTAGATTACCTCCGGCCTGGATAGTCATAGTTAATACAGCATTAATGCTGTCTAGGCAAGCTGCGCTTACAACTTGCCTGTAACCCGTTCAGACATACAAATAAACTGGAACATTTAGCCTGTATGCTGGATAACTGTTATTATTGAATAGTACTTTGCTTCAGGCATGACTATGTTTGGTAGGAAAATATGCTAAGGAAATAAGTAATAGTGAAATGTCGTGCAAGACTTGTCGTCGATTAATGTTTTGTGACTTGGATTGTGCAGTACCTATAATTTGTTTAATGATATCCATGTTTTACATATCATTATAATATTGCAGATAAAACTTGACTGCAGTCAAAATAAATAAATAAAAATAAATAAAAATGATGAAGTTAATATTGAATCACGGACGTTTCAATTCTTAGACTTTCCTGCAGCGGAATATTAGCCTTTCGTATAGTGTTGAAAACGTTATATTGTTGGTAGTTGCAAATTAACACATAGAGTAGATACAGCTATCCATTTTTTGGAATAAAGCTATTTGGTGTTACCTCTGAAAACAAAATTGTACTTATCTAACGACCTCTCTTTATAGTATGAAAAACTTTAGTAATTATTAGTTACTTTTCCCATTAAATGAATTTCATTCATATAATAATAGCAGCCGTTTATATTTAATAATAATTTGAAAGAGGACTGAAATACTCCGTTTGGAATGTCAGACTAATGACAACTCTCGATACAAGCTTTCATATAATTAACTTCATAACGAGTTTCTAGGACAACGTGGTTATTACTATCCAAGTTGCGGTCGTGCTTTATATACGTAAATATAAATACCTCGGCTGAAGATTACTTGTAGACCACTGCTACTTTGGTCTATCGTCTTTGTGACTTGTTTTGTAATTAAATTAATTATTTTTTTTAAAGTTTTCTTTTGGGATAAGTCAATTCTTCGCCTTTTAATATTTGAATCTGCATATATTATAGATTCAAGTAATAATAAAAACATTTTAAAAAGATTAAACAACGTAATACTAAAATCATCACTAACTAACCAACAAATTACATACACAGACATTTGAATACGATTCAATACAGTCTAAATTGGTGCTTTTTGGCGTATTTACAATTTACTTGTTATTAATATTAATTAAAATGTTAATTGATTGTTACCGATGTTATTTAGTTAAGCAATGCTTAGTTACCCAAACAAATAGTGTTTGTTTATTCAAACGTAAGTCATGCCTAAACAGTAGAGGGTATTAGCATAGAACTTTGCATATGGATCGACGTAATGGAGAAGGATGTAAGATGCCTTTTATGGCGACAGTGTAGACGACCAAGACATTAACATTGGCGTTTAAATAAACAAAGGCTACAAACTTTACATAAAGTAATGAGACAGCGAAATAAAATATACTTTTTATTCACACCTACTAGCAACTAATTAGAGAATACGATATATATACATATATGTAATACTTCTTTATTTTGCATCGTAAATCGCAATGGAAGTAGCATTGTTCTGACGGATACTGCATGAATATTAAGGTAATTTATATCTATATGAGGCACACGATTAATATTTTTAACGCGCAAATCCTGCACGTTTCCTCTGAATCACACAAGTAGGCAACTAGGAACGTGAATGAAATCTCTGATAATCTTTTCTTTGAACTTGCTTAGGCTTAGGCGGTAGTCCTTGTAGGGATGCGACATCTTTGGTGTAGATAATGTGGTTTGTAGGCGGTGGTCTTTATAAAAAAGAATAACTTACTAGTATAATCTTTACATAATATACAGTAAAAAGTTATCATGTATAGATTGTAGAGTATTGAAAGATATCGTCAATTACATATTTACTTAATAAATAGAACATTGGCAAGTTATATTGATAAACAAATGAATCCAATTCAAAAAATGTAGAAATTATTACGTACTGAAAATTTGTTTTTTGGTGATACCCATAAAAAAGTTTTTCAGCTTAATACTAAGTATATTCACTTAAGTACACAATGAGGAAATGAAATCGTACCAAATAATAATTAGGTCAAACCTAGATGTAAAGGATATCTCTCTCACTATTCCAATTCCAATTTATGAGAGACGTCAGTGACGTTGAATGTTGACGCGATATGGCGTTGCGCCCACGTCGCAATCAGCAACGGTATCTTACTGGACATTAGCTCTGAGCTGGGGCAATATGTACTTTTGTTACTCCGAAACCATGACGCGATTGTTTCACGCGAACGATAGAATGACTCATATTAGGTACAGAGGTAGGATAATTTATTTAGGTACATTATCGTTATATTGTATTTAGTCATGTTAATGCCCATACTATGCCACGAAATTGGTAGACACACATAACTTTGGTGTATGTTTGTGTAAGTAAAGAATGTCATTAACATTGTTTGTTTTTGACGTTTAAACATGTTATAATTACATATTTCCAATACGAACAAAATAAGATTATTCATATGTCATGTATTAACACGCAAATCAAATTACGTTGTTATAAAAAAATAAAAAAAGAATTCATTGCAAATTAAGTTGTTTAAGTAAGATATTACTTGTACACTTAATGTATGTAGTTTTAGTCATATCACAATATACATACTCTTATATCAAAAATAAAATTAGGTATAGTAAAATAAATTAGTTCTGAAAACTTATACATATAATGCCCTTGCTATTTATCCACTATATACATTTATTTCACTATATATAAATGGAATGTTACGGTATGTCGATGTCGCATGTTGCGTGCACTTTTTGCGCCCATGGCTAAATCAGTACAACGGTACAGTTATTGAACACACACTAACGCGATTTATAGACCACTTATTACAAACCTAGAAATATATTGTGACTAATCTCTTCGATTATAGGTATACTCGCCACATTATTATTCTAAGAGTCGTTGATTACAATTTTATGAGCCGTAAATTCAAATGTAAATTCACTTATAGTTTTTTAAAGTCAAAACGTTATACGAGTTTGGTCTTTTCTTTAGTGTTGTTCAAATGATTTGGAGTCATTGATTACGAATTATGCGTCGTAAATTCAAATGTAAAGCAGAGGTTTAAAAAGTCGAGTTTGTGATTTTGTTAACAAACAGTAAAAAAAGTCAAAAACTCGTTGGTTTTATAACAATACAAATAATTTGCGCTAATTTTCAGCGAAAAACAAAAAAAATACTTGGTAATCAAACGAAAAACGTGACAATGCTGAAATTTTAAAGCATGTTTTTGGGGCAAACAATGAAGTTTATATAAATTCGCTACAATAAAAAGTATTATAAGAACAAAAAAATATAAAACATGATACCTACTGTAAAATTACAAAGATTAATAGGGAAATACATCTTTTTTCGCTATTTACGAATATATACATGGATATATAACTAAATTGATAGGTCATATTGAAACGAGAAAATATTTATGCAAGGTAGAGTAACTTTAATACAATTCACCCATTTAAACCTGCCCTGGTATCTGCGTTAGCCACACCTAGGAGCTTGATTAGTTTGCTACGACCGCCGATACAGTTACTCCGAACACCTACAAGAGACGTTAAGGGCGTGTTTGTTTGCAGGGACTACCGTTATCCGGTTAAGAAACCAGATACGGTAATTAAATTCTTCAATAAGATTTTTTGTGACATAATCCAAAACTTATCCAAAGTAAGGTGGCAATTACTTCGGAATATTTAGCAACTTATTAAATGAAATTCAGTTAATAGTTTTTTGGAACTATGTAAATAAAAATTTGGAGGAGTGATTTTTAATTAATAATTAAGTGTTGTTAGTTTTACGCAGATACGCATCGATAATTTAATGTTATTAGGCGCTAATTTAAAAAAATATCAAAATTACTTTTTCATGTTTTCTCAAGACGAACAATAGGTTTAATTTTGTCTATTCACGAGGGCAATACACCCATTTCGGGCAATTATGACAACTTAATTTTATCAAACTTATAGACCTGTCCGTAACTACCGGTAACTATCAGAAATCCAGTGAAACCGTTAAAACATTGTTGCAAAATCATCGGTGGCGGTGGTCCGACTAACGGTCGCAATCAAGTTCATGTTGGGACAATTGTCCACTTAAGTTAACCAGACAATGAGAAATTACTAACACACTTACTATTGTTCTATTAAACTAACCGCCTCAATGTGTTACTTATCGGATCAGTCTTTTAAATTAACGGATCACATACAGCTAAATTATTAGACCATTTTTTGTGTATAAATCTAGATAATCTGTTATTCAACGTACGTGTAATGTGCCAAGATAATAATCAGCTGCTGTCAGATTCAACGGCGATGCAGATAAATAACAATAATAATTGGGTTATAACTTATTTAGCAGTGAGGTTGAAAATGAAAAAATAGTCAACATAATCATTCATTGAACTTCAGATTTACTTTTAAGATAATAGTCAATCACTATGAGTGACGATTCATGGATACCGTTTTTGAGTAACCGTTTAACTGTTTTTGATAGGGTTATTTTTTAATAAACAAAAATGATAATGATAACGTAGCAAAATTTTCCAAAGCTATAATATTTTTTCCAATTATCTTTTGATGAAAGAAAATTGTTCAATATTTAGAAAAAATTAAGAAAAACAGCTGTTTGTTGAAAAATGTCCGTGTTTTTATCCTTTCCTTTCATTTTTAATAATAATAAAAAATAAAAATAATAGTATACTAAGAAGAAGAATGTTAATTCCTATCATCAAAGAAACAGAGATGCAAGTCTCACATCATTAAACAGTTGCTATCGTTGGTATAATAAGAAAAATATATGACGATTACTTTAACACTTTAGAACTTCCATAAACACCCGCTGCACACAAGTTATTTCTAAAAAACTAGCCCATTTACAAGCAGCTTTAACAAGTTTACAGCTTCATTGAGCTTGAAATACGCTAACTACTGGTCTCTATGAGAAATTGCAGTAACCGATAAATAGTTGCGCAATCACCTGTGGCGGTTGTCCGACTAACGGTCGCAGAATCGGTCTCCCTTAGGACAATTGTTCACTTAGGTTAACGAGACAACGAGATATTACCAGGAAACTTACTGTTCCAACAATATGGGGACTAACTACGTCGCTTTGTAGACGTCTAGGAGCGCGCTATCTTAGAATAAATATTACTAAACTTACCTTGGAATTTGACCAGTGTATTTTTGTTATTTATAAATTTATTAGCATACTTATAAATAACAGAACAACAAATGAATCATAATCTATAAAAATAAATACAATGATTATAACGTAAAATTTAAAGATATAATTAAAATGGCAAGATGAATAAAACTGTAAGTCTCAATTAAAAACTACAAAAAGGTACAATATTGTAGGTACAAGTTACGTAACCACTTCAAAAATTTCAACATAGGTACGTGAGTTACCTAAAGTCACTCATCTTTACGCCTCAGTCCACCTTTGTTGCTTATTAAAAACAACAACAGAACAACAGAACGCATGTAAATGATACAAATCTTAATTATATTGGCATTAATGCACAGTAATATTCAACGGAAGCTAATTGTTAGACAATGTTGCGTTTATGAATAAGTTCTCGCCTGCCAGCCTCGTGAGAAATTACTTTGTCTATGCGATAATAAAGCTTCGTTTTTGCGCCTTATCAGATCGAACACTGAATATTATGGAAGCTACGATGCCGATTATTTCATTGGTTCATGAATAATTGTATGTATCTATGGAAAAGTATGAGCTGAAAATTTGCATTTTCTTTATAAAGCAAGATCAGAAATTGATACCCGCATGTTACTTGCGCTTGTCTTAGAATCGCATGAGTAATAAATCGAAGTTTGCGTCGGACTTCGTAAATATTTAAGTGGGTTCAGATAAAAGCGAGTTAATATCTCACGCCGCGTGCAACTAGAGGTCGGGGTCAGAGGCAATCGATATATCGACTGTAATCATGCTGTCCAACTAGCCAATATATTTGATAGATGCAATCTTTTGCACGCATTTTCAAATGGATAAAATATCTTTCATGATACATTTAAAGGATTGGAGTACTTATCGATACTTCTGGGTTCAAAGAGCGTAAATGATATTTGGGCGATGATACATTTAATGCACCTATTGCCTTTTGTTCAAGTGCCTTCGAATCCACAAGACCTACTTATATTTAATTGATAATGTACTCTCTGCTTATCTGCATTACTGCGTATTGAAGATGTTTCTACATATCCTCTAATAATGAGAAGGATTGGTATATAAAAACATTGTAGCCAATATATAGTCAGCAAATTAAGAAGATCTATTAACACTTTGAAAGCCTACATTAAATCAGCTTAGTATGGACAACGTAGGAAGAGAAATTGATTGATTTATGACAGAAAGATTCAGTTGATAAAGTCAAAAGAAAACTACGTTTTTCTCATGAATATCATTTTCCATTTGCGGACATGACACGGTATATGTCCGAGTATGGTGTTCCTATTTATCTAGTGTTCAGAATTTTATCTCGAACCTTGACAACAGTTATGTTTGTGGTGTTGCTTCACGGGAATAGCCATTTTAGCTATCTAAAGATTTATATTGGGATATGAAGTAAATAAAGGTTGTTTGGAATACCAGCTCAGTTCCGCTAGAAACGAGTCTGGAGCTACTCTATTACGTGAACCTGTACTTACGGCATTAAGATTGCCATCTGTTGCTGCCGGTCTGATTTACAAAGCCGACGGGACGGCTGTATATTATATCGTGAATTCCTTCGATTTCCTCCCAATAGGTACCGTTACGGTTAAAGTTTTTAACCTTGTTGACTTCGGAAACACATTATAGTAAATTCTACGCTGTTCTCAGATAAATTGCGCGAGATATTTGAATTCAAGGAATGAGATAACTACTTAGTTTTTTTATACGATAAATTCATCTGTAAACGTGAAAGTAAAATAATAACATCGGCATTGATTGAGTTTAATTAATATAGGAAATGTATCGTAGCTTCAATCGGATCTATTAGTAGCTAATACAAATTGTTTATCATTGATTTGTTTTCTGTGGACCGGCAAGAGATCGAATTATAGACAAGCCGCCTCAACAGAACGTACATACATCGTAATTACAGTTGCAAATAGATTAAATTAGTAATGAATAGATGGCTCAATATCCGTGACATAATTTTGTTATGTTTACAATATAGAATGTGCTGCGTCACGGCACAGTTGCATTTAAATGCAAAAAGCCATAAAGCGAGGTAGAGTCGGTGGCAGCGGCGGTCGTGCGTGCCTTCTAACGGTGGTCCTACACAAATTGAAAAGGCGTTTTTTGCTCCCGTGAGCTCGATTTCGTCTTGGTCCAGTCCTAATTCATGCGATAATTGAATCTACTCGGATATAGAGCGCGATGGTAGGTGGTATTCACGTTTTCAGTGCTTAATTTACACTGCACGAAACGACAAACGAAAAAAGTCGTATTATGAGTCGTCTAAAAAAACCGCTAATATACCGAATGACAAAGCACCCTACCGATGCTCTTATTGCAGACATTGTCCACTAAGAGGTACTTAATGATTGCTCCTTTTAGGCGATGCTCCGTTTTCTTGTTAGCTTTAATGGATGTTTAGAAATCCCGCTAAACGGAAGTCTGTTCAACCCATCGAATCAATGTTCGTTTTTCAAAAATAAATAGCAAGGTCCTTGCCTGGAAGAAGTGTCAATCAACCTTTAACTACACATAAGGTATATGCAATTTATTATGTGTTAACAGTATATTGGATGAGGTGTTTTTCCTGTTGATACTTTGTTTTTTACAGTACCTTGGAATATTGCATCATAATAACAAATAAAGGCAGGTCACGTACCTACCTAATCTTGTTTTAATTAAAAGCAAAATAAGTATTTCTACTTGATCATTCCCAAATAACTGTGTTATTTAGTTTATATTAAAATTAGTAATTAGTTAGCACCTTCATATTGTCAAATATCTTTTCTTAATAAGATACACCATTGGATTTTTGAGGAAAGACCTGTAATAAGTTCTAACTTCTTTAAGGCCTAAGATCTGTTAATATTTTGCGTATTTCAAGTCTAATCGGTTTCATTTAAATAGTCACCTATACCTAACACAACTTTTCAACTAGTGTAATTATAACTATTTGATAAATACTACAAAACTAAACGAGTATCGGTGAGCAATGGGAGCGATCGGCAGGATTGGTAACTTGTAGCGGCCTTGCCTGGCCTTGCCGAGCCGTGATGCGGGTCATTGACCAATACATGTTACGTATTATGATGTAGCTTGTTTCTTGTTACAAAACAGGCATCAAGTTACATTTAGTGTTAATAAAAATAGCGGTTGATGAAACTCACAGATTATGTTCATACTTCAGCTGCTTGATTACATTTGTGAATTAATCATACTTACATTCAGTGGAAATGAATGAAAAAAGCTTCATTCCAAAAATACAACTAACACGGCAGCTGTAAAATTGCGACAAACTACACGATTACAAAAATAAATTGAATTGAAATGAAAAATAAAAAACAATGCACATCACATACCTACGTTATCAATAAGATTATTTTATTCATAGGATTCTACAAATTTGCGTATTTTTTCTGAGTAGCTATCCTAGCATTCTCTGGTAGCTCTTACACTATTCTGCTATAGGTAAGAGAATACAAAAAATGTTAATGTTCAAATTGCCTGAAATATGTAGAGAAGATATCAATGTATTCAATTTATTTTGTCAATTAAATATCTCTGAAACTTTCATAATAAGAAGGTATGTCCTAAAATTAGCAAAAGTGTTATTAAAAAAAACACATTTAGGACCTAACTACCTACCTAATTATCTATTTTTATATACCTTCGTATTCAGAATAACTGTAACCTTAAGGTTTAAAGTATTACGGGGCTATAATTAAACATATTCCCAGAAACGTACCTGGCCTAGCTACTTGCTTGCTAGTCTAACGCGATATCCAAGACCGTTAGCGCCCACTGCGGTCACTTCCGACACCGCGAATACCAGCGAGTACAAGCGTTATCCGACGCTATGTAAATTGTCGCCGCCGACTTACATTCACTAGTCAATAGTTTTACTGTGTTTTTGTTTATAAATTGGTGTGTTGTATTATCTTCAGAGCCCACGAGTGTCTTATTAATAAATCGTTTTGCAACTTGTTTAACTTGCCTTGTTAGTCCATGTGTAAAAGTATAAAAAAGCAACTGAATTTTTAAACTAATTAAGCTAAACCGATTGAGCTGAAATTTTATATACACGTTTGTTTTGAATTAAAATTCATGATTAGTTAAATGACGTCATTCCGAATCCGGTAGAGCCGCCGCTCCAAAATGGTGGATCAATTGTTTAAGCACCTTAGGATATTCTTTAAGAAATATACGAAAACAAAATGAAGTTAAACTTTATTAAATGGTGGTTTTAAAACTTTTTGTAGAGTTCAATAAATCTCTTATAAAAAACGATTTATCAGATCTATAAACGCAAAATGCCGAACAGAATTCCAAAGTTTCGTACACATTGTTGTAACATCTTTATCATCGATAAATCGATGTACATTTATTGTGAGAATTTATTAATCTTTCTGATGCGTATAATTAGAAAAACGTACGTATAAAATAAATGTCTAGTCTACTAGAACAAAGTTAATGAAGGTTTAACGTGTGTATTAAGCGCCGTTGACACCCTATCGCAATGATGTTCAAAGCAGTAGAAAATGCGTTAGCCCAGTCTTGTGTAAAATTGCTAAGCCGCGGCGGCGCCGTCTTTCATACTTGCTACAAATAAACCTAGAAAACTGTTATCTTCATATAACGGCTCAATTCGGCGATAAAAGGAGGAAACAATTTGAGAAACGACACAATAACGTTAACTAACCCAGTTTTTGGAATGTAGGTAATTTTTAAAAGTTAACTGCGCGTAGTAATAAAGATATAATAAAAAGTTGGTAATAAATGTATTATGACAAGGCCACCATAGCGTACGATGATATTTTCTAGAGCACGGCGGCTGAATTAACCATGACTGGTCGCTGTATTCTTCGGCATGCCTTCGTTTTTATGGCAATGTTTCAAAACGCCTCGGAACGTGCCTTAGTGCAGTGGCATCGCAGTTTAACTGTGATTCCCTCTTCCTACTTGTAGGAAAAACCCTATAACCAATGGCAGATGTTTGTGGTTTACTGCTTATTTTGAAGGAAATAGGTCTCAGTGGTGGTGGGACATTTTAAAATTAAATTTTCTTGTAGTAATCAGTGCTTCGCAGATATTTTATGTTAAACATAGATATTCCTTTCATTACTTCATTATAAAAGTTACTTAATTAATATTTTATTATATTACTTTACTTTATATTACAGTTTGTCATAATCTTTTTAACGACCAAACGGTAATTATGTAAATGAAATAAAACGCACTTTAACTTGCATTTCGCAAAAACTATGTAGAGTATGAAACTTTATAGCAGAAAAACGATAGTATTTAGAATATGTGAATATTTATATTAGCAAATAGATAACTTTTGCATAAGGGAACTACCTACTAGTGATTACTCCCACATAATTCTTACAAGTATCTATTAGATATGCGTGATCGGTTACTATGTTAACTCTAAAAAACACGTTAATTCACCCGTAACTCAGATTAACAAGTTTTGATTTGTGTTGTATTAATGCACTTATACGGCACTATTTACTATTTTACTAAGCGTGGGAAGAAGTTTCTGTTATTGAAGCGTAACGAATAGTAATCGTTGTAGTAAGTCATCGACTGTTGTAAGCTCACGCTCTATGAACTTTTATATTTCTCAATTTAGTTTAAAAATACTTTCCTAGTTTGTTTATGGGAGTTTTTGAAATGCAGAAGTGTTTTTCTTTTTGGTGAGGACAAGGAGTACTGGATAACTAAGTTTTCCTTATAAAATAGACATATTAATAGACATTAACAAACTGCGTTAGTGATGTGGTACCTATTTATTGTTAAAATTGCATGAATGTCAGAAAAAAGTTGTTCGGATTTAATGAAAAACTGTTGCATATTTGCTATTATAAAATGTTCTAATGAACGCAAACGTACGTAGGTACCTACCTAATGGTGCTTCTTAACGATAAGTTTTATAGTTGTATATTGTGAAATTATGCTGTTTACATCATATTTTATGGGTGCGTGAAACCTTTCGTCCCGGTCAGTGGCCCAAATCACTACGTCATTTGAGTGACTATTCTGCGTATCTGTTGACTATTCAACACTTGATATTGGTAGGCTGGAGGCTCGATTCGCAACGGCTCGCCAAAAAAGGGTCAGAATTAACACCTTATTAGTATGATAATGGTATTGCGGTGTAGTGATGTGATAATCGAGTTGGAATGTTCGTATTGTTTAGCACACTTTCTAATACAGTCACGGCAAGTGTACATTCACCTCTACGTCTTTAATTATTCAAAATTATCCCGCATATCACAGATTACTTTAAAAAAATACTGACTGTATACATACATTGCCAAATATAAATGGGATTGAACAGCACACATACCTAATTTTATGAAATATTTGTTGATAAAAGTAGAGCTATCTTCATTTAGGTACGCTTTAGAGTTCTGGTAGTTTTATTCAAATTGTATCAGAAGGTTAAATTGCTCCGCAATAATATGATAATGTCTGTCCATTACAAAACGTTGTCTCCATTAGTTCCGGGTATTAGTGGGTGAGGCTTCAGCCATCTACTACTACTTACAGTCCTTACCAATCGCGTGTGAAAATCTAGAATTGCTCGGAGCGGCGCGCTCTGATCGGACTGTAATTGCAGTATGTGCAGGTTGCAGTCGGAATCGTCAATTGCGCCGCCACATCGCCGCAATCTTGTATCGATTATGACGATACACGCACCGATCCGCTCACCTATCTTCCCAGACTCTCCATGAATCCTTTAGGCACTTTGCCTATTAATAGACGAATAAAACGAATAGACCGTTCTGTTTTTTTTGTAGAACCACCTGCGAACGCGAATCCCAGTGGAGAACTACCCGTTACGATTGAACATCAGCAGGATACGAACATGTCAAGCAACTTCACGAGGAATGACGCCAATTGCGACAAGACCGGCACCTGTTATGATGGTAATTGTTGTTGGAACACATTAACTTCATAGCTACAGAAAACATATTTGTCTCCCTAATAGCAATAATGCCCACATAGGTATTTCTATCGAGAAAATTATGGTAAGATCAAGTGTATAGTAACGCCTTTGTGCTAACAAAGCCTTTGTTACCGATCCTTGTAGAATTCTGGATAATGGACGTTTATGTTCTGCAATAACCATATAACATCATGGGAAATGCAAAGAGTGATTTTGTGACGTCCATAATTTATGTTAGTTATTGGTAATAACGCATGATTTATTACAGTATCAGTGCATTGCAAAGACACGCGGATCGCGGTGCAAGTACGTACGAACAAGCCGTTCAACGGGCGTATCTATGCGTTGGGTCGCTCGGAGACATGCAACATCGACGTCGTGAACAGCGACCTCTTCCGACTCGACCTCACAATGGCTGGACAGGACTGTAACACACAGAGCGTTGTGAGTATATCTATTGTATATCATTTAGTACCTTAGAATATTCCCGTACAGATAGAGAATCTTTAAAAAAATTTATTTATGCTTTGTTTACTTATGTGCCATTAAAAGTTCTATGTCTGCCGACGCAGTGTTTTGTCTCAAGGCTCTCCCTTGTTTTCTGATAGGACGATCGTGTTTAGGGTCAAAAAGAGACATGCGTCAGATATATGATACTAGTTTGCTTCATTGTAACTTCGTAAAATATCTATAGGTACATGACAAGTGTACTTACATATTATTTTGTGTAAAGTTGAGGACACAAATAGAAACACAATAAAACTGGTATTTATTTTCAGACTGGTGTTTACTCCAACACTGTCGTCCTACAACATCACAGCGTGGTAATGACTAAAGCCGATAAAATCTATAAGGTCAAGTGTACATACGACATGAGCTCGAAGAACATTACATTTGGCATGGTGCCTATCAGGTTAGTTGGTTGTAATAGTTACTTACAATTGCGATTACCGCGAAATACTGACCTCAGATTTGTTAAAAACCTGACGAGAATATTATTATACAAAGAAAGACAATTACCGAATGCCTACACGCTATAACTTAAAGAAATTCTGTTGGCCTATATCGTAAACGTTTTGTAAACATGGCGACAAGCTTCAATACATAGGCAGTCAACGTTTGAGCAACGTGACCAGAGTATTAGTCTTTATTTACCGCCTGATATGTATTTTTAATAGTTTCGCGAAATGTGATAATGATCCGCTATAGATATGGACTTTAAATGTGGACAATCTACATAAATAATACGAAATCTTCGAATGTTGAGTAGAAATGATTGACTCATTACTATTTGTTTAATTCTCAACCCAGGGATGGGCATGCACTTTCTATCCACAGTTACTAACTCCATAACGATGGAATGGAGGTGCCATTTATTTAAGACAAATAGTCTTAAATACAAAATACCTTTATGTAGAAATAGGAAAAAGTGATTCTTAAGTTATTTGTTAGATTTTTACTAATTTCTATTGCATCTTGGGATTACCCAATTTGAGGGATATTAAAGAGAAAACTCCGTGATCGTCGAATGACACAAGACGTCCCTACCTACATACAAAGTTTGCTTAAAATTCCATAGGA